>ML111531.1:98562-135704 GCA_003697995.1 Taxidea taxus jeffersonii | reverse complement strand
AAAGTATTCTTGGCTGCATGTTTTTCTTGTTTAGTGCTCTGAATATATCATGCCTGTTCTTTCTGGCCTGCCAGGTCTCTGTGTATAAGTCTCCTGCCAATCTAATATTTTTGCCATTGTACGTTACAGACTTCTTGTCCCGTGCTGCTTTCAGGATTTTCTCTTTGTCGCTAAGACTTGTAAATTTTACTATTAGATGGCGGGGTGTGGGTCGATTCCTATTGATTTTGAGAGGTGTTCTCTGGGCCTCCTGGATTTTGATGCTTGTTCCCCTTGCTATATTAGGGAAATTCTCTACAATAATCCTCTCCAGTATACCTTCTGCTCCTCTTTCTCTTTCTTCTTCTTCTGGAATCCCAATTATTCTAATGTTGTTTCGTCTTATGGCATCACTTATCTCTCGAATTCTCCCCTCGTGGTCCAGTAGTTGATTGTCTCTCTTTTGGTCTGCTTCATTATTCCCTGCCATTTGGTCTTCTATATCAATAATTCTGTCTTCTGCCTCATTTATCCTAGCAGTAAGAGCCTCCATTTTTGATTGCACCTCATTAATAGCTTTTTTTATTTCAACTTGATTAGACTTTATTTCTTTTATTTCTCCAGAAAGGGTTTTTATTTCTCCTGACAGGGTTTCTCTAATATCTTCCATGCCTTTTTCGAGCCCAGCTAGGACCTTGAGAATCGTCATCCTGAATTCCAGATCTGACATATTACCAATGTCTGTATTGATTAGGTCCCTAGCCTTTGGTCCTGTCTCCTGCTCTTTTTTTTGTGGTGAGTTTTTCCGCCTTGTCATTTTGTCCAGATAAGAATCCGCTGTTCTCCTTGTTAAGTGAACTTGGTCTTGGCTGTATTTCTTTGATCTTCTGGGGGAGGGGCCTGTTGTAGTGATTCTCAGGTGTCTTTGCCCCAGGCGGAGTTGCACCGCCCTTACCAGGGGCCGGGTTAAGTAATCCTCTCAGGTTTGCTTTCAGGAGCTTTTGTTCCCTGAATGCGCTTTCTGTAGAGTTCTGGAGGACGGGAATGACAATGGCGGCCTCCCAATCTCCGGTTCAGAGGAGCCGAGAGCTAGGGGCCCCAGTCTTCAGTGCGCCTTCAGAGAAAAGCGTTTAATCCCTCCAGTCTCCCTAGCCCACGTTTGCGTCGGAGAGTGCGCGCGCGCGCCCGCCTGCAGACACCGCGCGCCCGCAGACACCGCGGGCCCGCAGACACCGTGGGCCCGCCGACACTGCGCGCGCCCGCAGACCGCGCGCGCCCGCAGACCGCGCTCAGAGAAAATCGTGTGTAAGCAGTCCCGTCTCACTGGCTTCTGGGAGCGCTCCAAGCTCACCCAGACTGTGACCAAGCGTCTCTGTCTCTGGCAGAGTCCCACCTGGAGTCTCCGAACCCCGTAGATCCCTGAGCTCTCCCAGGTCGGAGTCTCCCCGGATCTTGTGGGGACCTCTCGCACAGAGCACCGGCCCGTGCCACAGAGCACCGGCCCGTGCCACAGAGCACCGGTCCGTGTCACAGACCACTAGGAAATCTCGGCTCTGTCTCCGCAGCCGGCTTCCCCGCTCTAATACCTGTGAGCTCTGCGACACTCAGACACCCCCGATCCTTCTGTGACCCCGTGGGACCTGAGTCCACGTTGTCCCCGCGAGGTCTTCACCCCAGTTTAGCCTCTGGAGTGATGTCCCTCCGTGGAGCCGACTTTTAAAAGTTCTGATTTTGTGCTCCGCCGCTTGCCGGGAGCCGGCCCCTCCCCCTGGGGTCTATCTTCCCGTCGCATTGGATTCACTTCTCCGCTGGTCCTACCTTTCAGAAAGTGGTCGATTTTCTGTTCCTAGAATTGTTGTTTTTCTTCTCTTTGATCTCCTGTTGGGTTTGTAGGTGTTCGGAATGGTTTGATAGGCTATCTAGCTGATCTCCTGCTGGCTGATGTCGTCTCAGCCTCCTACTTCTCCGCCATCTTGACTCCTCCCCCCTATTTCTCAGCACTCTTATTTATCTATTTAATATTCAGGTTTTGTAGATTTATCTTAGGAGGTATCTAAAACTGTTTTCTTTCTCCTGCTATCTTCACCAAGCAAATTTATCCAGCTCCTAATCACTTCATTCACAATAGGCCTGTCTCCCAGTTAATTTTAGTCAATGTCTAATAAGCAGGAATTAGGAAACTACTTACAACTGTCTTGTCCTTCTGTAGCATTGCCCCTCCCCAGAGCACCTCTACTCTTGATTTTCTTGCTTCCATAGTTTCTCCACTAATACTAAAAGAATGTTACAGTGACTAGTCCACAGCTTGGCAGCAAGATCTTTAGTGTTTCCATTAATAATTCTTTAAGTAAGTTATTTAACATTTCTAAGGCTGAATATTTTCATCTTTAACATGAGAGAGGAAGTGGTTTTTCATCCATCCATTCATTTTTCAAGCTATTTAGCTGTTCAGAAATATACATTTACATATATTCAATCAATATTTATTGTTCACTAAGTTTCAGGGGTTCAAATACAAGCAAGGAATAAAAGAATGACATATATAGATATATAGCCTCACCTATAAGGAGTACAAGTCTCAACTTTCATATTTTTATTTCTATTTAAAAGCAAACCTAACAGAAGATAAATGAATGAGAATATAGTAGTTCAAGAAAATTTATTAATAAATGACACCTAAATAGAACTGTGGATTATAGGACTTTCTTAGACATTCATTTCAAACTTTATTCTTTATCTATCTAAAAAACAATATTCTTCTGAAATGACAGTTTACATTTTCTATTTGTTGTATAAAAACAATAAAAATGCTCTAATTATGGCTTTTCCAAATTTATATCCATGGAACAGTTTTGTAAGGAACATTAAAGAAAGGGTCATTTGAGTGCTTAATTTTTAGGTTTGGCAATGACTAAGAAAAGCTTTGTTTTAAACAATTAAGTCATGTTGGTCCTTGCCAATGCATACTTTAATTAAATTGATATCAATGAAGGTAATACAACATAAAAATAACATTGCCGTGGATTTAATGTTCACTAACTTCTATACTATTTAGATTGGGATAATTAAACCTGGCATATTTATTAGAGAAAAAAACACAGCAATTTAAGATTACTCTTTAATGAATTTATTTGGTAGTAAAACCCTTAGCATTAAATATTCAAAACAGCTTATGAATATATTTTATTCCCTCAAATATACTAATGAATTTTTAATACTAAACAAATGCTCTCTTTTATTTCTTTTTTCATTGTGTGTTGTGTGTGTTTTAATCCATCGTGCCAAGACTCTGTATTAATGTTTAAAATTGATTTCAATTGAGCCTGTTTACACCACATAAAAAACCTTAAGGTAGACACATGTTTTTTTTCCAGATAGGTGAAATAGTGAATCCCAGCTTCACAGACTTTAAGACTAAGTGAAAGGAGGATTTAAAAGAGGATCTAATATACTTATAGGCCAACGTCTGGGAAAGTCATGTCCTTAAATGCTCTGCCTTCTTCAGTGGAAAGCTTTCTTGCTTTGAAGGATTAAGATACTCATGTGAAATCTTCATTTCCCTTTTCTAGACTCTAATTCATGCTCTAAAACAGAATTAACTGAATGTAAAAGTCTATGAATTATCTGGCTAAAATCTAAATGATATTTCACAATAAGATCATGAAATAATCTGTTTCTAGGCAATTTGTTTGAACTACCTAGAGGGCTCTTCTGTTAACACCATGCTTTGGGGGACAGATCCAGATATCATGGGCCTGCTTTTTATTAAGGTGGCTTTCTGTGATTTAATTGACTGTTTCTGTCTTTCATCTTTTGGCCTCAATACTTTAGACTCTGAAAATTTAATATATGATTTGTGCTTTTATTATTTACATTTATTATTTGTGATTATTTCTAAAATTACATATTAATTTTTTCTGCATAATAGTCTCCTTAGGAGTTGTATTCTATTTTTTTAAGTATAGATTCTGAAGACAAGAGGCTTTCTAATGGTAATGATCCCAGATAAGGGATAAATCATGGTCTAAATTTCTTTTTTTGCATTATGTTATCTTTTAACACAGTAAATTTTATTACATGTCTACCAGGTTATCAAGTGAAAGAAAATTAAGTCATTCATATTAACTTATTTTGGGGACTCAATTGTTTTTCCTTAGAAGGGATATATGCATTATGTATTTTTCTCACGTTCATTGTAATTACCTTGCATATTACAAGACAGTTTTTTACATCTGGTCCATTTAGTGATGATTCTTGAACAGAAAGTCATCTGTGAAAATCTATAACTAAGCTATATCTAATTTTGCAGTTGGAAGAATATAAGGAATATGAAGAACATAAAGAATATTGATTACTACTAGTAATAGAAACAACAACTGTTTTCTCAGGTGGAAATTTTTGCATCTCTTCAGATTCTCTTAATTTATTATCTGCTTAATCCTAAAGAGGCACAATAATTGATAAGGCTCTGTCTTGAGGTTCATAGTAAATCATGACTGATTTGTTATATACTTGCAATAATGTGAACACAAATAATATTGAACACTCTATACTGATGTATTTGTTTATACTATGTATTTACTTTCTTCACTTCCTCTCTTCCTCCTGTTCTCTCTTAGATCCTCTCCAGTCATGCTATTTTTCTCATCCTCTACCAGCAGTGATGTTGTCAAGGTAGTGATCTCCATGGTAAATCAAATGGTCAATTCTCAGTGTTAACCTTACTTGACTTACAAGCTGCACTGACATGATGATTACTTGCTCCTTCCTCTTATAAGGAACTTTTCACTGGGCTTCCAGAACAAAATCATCTGGATTTTTACTATCTCAGTAGCCAGACCTTTTAACCTCCTTGTAGCTTTCCCATTTTTTTTTAAATTTATTAATGATGGAATAGTCTGGAATTGAGGATGTCTTCAATACTCTGGGTTTTTTGTTGTTGTTGTTGTTGTTTGTTTGTTTGTTTTTGCTGTTTATCTCTTTGTATTCCCTCTTGATGAACTCATACAGTCCGTGGCTTAAAATACTATTTGTATTCAGAAAAGTCCAAGTACATCTCCAGATCTCTTGCCCTAAATAATAGAGACATACATATAACTGCTAACTCATGTTCACTGCATTTCAAACAGTTATCTCAAAATTGATATGTATTGATCTTTTCCCAAAAACTTGCTCCTCCCTCATTTTCCCCTTTTTCTATTAATGGAAACTCCTTTCTTCCAGTTTTAAATATCAAAACCATTGAGCTCATGTCCATCCCATCCTTTACTTTTGTCTTCTTCCTGCATTCCTAATGTGTTTCTTCAGGAAATACTAGTGGATCATTTAGTATACCCAGAATCCAACTTTTTTTTTTTAAGATTTTATTTATTTATTTGACAGACACTGAGATCACAAGTAGGCAGAGGGGCAAGCAGAGACAGAGAGGGGGGAGGAAGGATCCCTGCTGAGCAGAGAGCCCGATGCGGGGCTCTATCCCAGGACCCTCGGATCATGACCCGAGCCAAAGGCAGAGGCTTTAACCCACTGAGCCACCCAGGCACCCCTCCAACTACTTTTCATGTCATATCAGTCCAAGCCATTGTTATACCCTACCTGCATTCCCCCAGTAGTTTCCAGTTTTTGTTCACAAAAAAGTTAATATCGATACAGTAGTCTCCATGATCTTGCTAATCAAGATAATGTCACTCCCCTGCTCAGAATCTCCTAAAGGCACTGTAATGCCTTGAGAGTTTAAGTCAGTGTTTTTATAAAAGCCAACAAGATCTTATATGATCCGAAGCATGTTCATTCTCTTGCTTCAACTTCTACTATATTCTTTTTCAATTTCCTCCAGCTTCACTGGCTTTCCATCCTCCCGTGAACCACAAAAAACAAGGTTCAGCCTCAAGGCCAGCCCTGAGTTCCCTATGTCTGGAGTGCTCTTCCTCAGATATCTACAACTCTCATTCACGTAATTAATTCAGATTGTGAAGAAGCTGCGGTAGTCTGTTCAGGTTGCTATTACACCGTATCATAGACTAGGTGGCTTATAAATTATAGAAATTCGTTACTTATAGTGTTAGATGCTAGAAGTGCAAAATCAGGGTCTCAGCATGATCAGATTTTGGTGAGAGACCTCTTCTCAGTTACATATTGTATAGATTGTCGTGTCCTCACATGGCAGGAAGAGGGGAAAGGGAGCTCTCTAGGGTCTCCTTTATAGGACACTAATTCCATTCATGAGGGCTCCACTCTCATGGCCTAATCATATCCCCAAAGTCCCACCAACCAAAACCATCACACTAGGGGTTAGGATTTCAACATAGGAACTTGGGGGGAACACAAACAGAAACTAAACATAGGCAGACTTGTTAGGAAGCCACTGAAATAGTCTAGGCTAAAAATAAAGAAGGTTGACTTAAGAAAGGGCAGAGGATTGAAAAGATTGGGTTGATTTTGAGATATTACACAAAATATTGTACATTTCTTATTTTAGTCTACAGGGTGCATAGTAGAGGAAAAAGTTGAATTCATCTCATGAAAGCCTTGGCCATGTTGGTTTTTGCTTGTAATATGTAAATCTTGTGTCTCTTACAGGGACTGGCTCATAGCTTGCTCTCCAATAAACATTTGATGAATTAATGACCGTATCAGTTTTAGCTCACTCTGAGTTTTCATAAAATAAAACAGGGATGGTTAAGCCCTAAATCATGTAGATACTCTCTGATATCACCACTGCTCTAAACAAGAGCTCAAAAGCAGTACATACTTAACAGTGCTTATGGTGAATAATGAAAATTTTTTATTGATTTTCTCCTTAGATTTAAAATGATAAGCAGGCTGGAGCCACGATGTTGAAGAGCATCCTCATATATTCAAACACTAAGAAACTGATCACAGCACTTTGAATGCTTGATGGGAAGTAGGATAAATGTGACCCTCACCATTACTTATCCTAATGATTCCAGAGATGATTCCCCTCTCTGTGCACAGATAGTTCCTTCATTTTCTCTCCACAGGGACTTTTGCACGGGGTCATTTCCCTGTTCTGTGATACAGGCTGGAATGCCAGGCTGAGCTCATGGCTGCTCCCTTAATGCTTTGGTGGAAGAGATCAGCTAGCCTGAGATTTGGGCATTGTAAGTACCTTTCCTGTTCCTTCCTTTCCCTGGTTTTAATTAGCATTGGAGATTTAAGGCCAACTACATTTTTCATCCAAGTTTTTCTTTCAAGTCACTGATCAATAACTCGTTAATGAAGCCAGAAAAAGAGAACGAGGCATTCTTAAATGTCCACTACCACTCTCAAAAGCAAACAAATAAACAAGCCAGTTGCTGTGCTAAAGAATCATTTAGCTAGCTAAATCATGCAGCCACTACGAGGAGGGATAATTGATTTAGTGGGGAGGGTGCTAACATCCATAAATATTACATTCAGTACAAAGTATTTAAAAGATTACTTTAATGTCTATTAATATTTGCATCATAATTTTCAATTTAACTCATGAAATGGCATACGTTTTAATAATATAGTTTCCAAGCCATAGTTCATCTTAAGAGCCATTAATTCAACCTTTTCTAAGTAGAGTTCTTTAGAAGACCATTACATTGTGAATCTCCAAAGGAACAGAGCAGTGTGTGATGCATATCCTCAGGATTCATGCAAAGACTAGAGAAGGTCATTTGCACTTAGGTGCCAGACCTCTCAAAAATACAGCGAAAACGTGGGGGCCTCAGTGCATAGTGCAGGGCACTGACCACTAGGTGGCAGAAGCGCTCCTTCAACACTTTCGACGCTTCTGGTGTGGGTTGTAATTAGGTCAGTGTAAGTTAAAGTAGGGCTGAGAGATGAATAAAGTAGATTTTCTCCTCTGGAACACACTGCAGCTTAATTTCACTTCTTTCTACATTGGGCGATGAAGGTGGATTTAACTTTTAAAGGCAAAGAGACAAACCTCTGCCAGGATGAATGAAAAGACTCAGGGAGGGCACCTGACAAAAAGATGTAAAAGAAAGGAAATGGTTTCTGGCTGTTACCTAATTTTGATATTCAGGTCATTGTCAGAAATCTTTTTCAGAGGTAAAGTGCTATATGTGTCCTATAAGGAAGGGGATGACTTCTGAAACCTAATGGGTCATGCATGCTTGTTGGGTGTTGATGTTAAAAATGTTCCCCTGCTGGCGGCATTAAACAAAATGAAATGATTTTATCCTTGAAGCAGGTTTTCTAATTTTGCCAGCCCCCAGAAGCATTTTAATCTGAGGGGCAAACTTCATGCCCCAACACAGATTTCCCCTGCGTGCTTACTGAATCACTAAGGGAGGAAGTGGTCCTGAAGATGAAAGTTGAAACCGGGTGGCCTTTTGAATGATTTGTGTCACAGGCTCTGGGGAGGACAGGAACACCTCAAAAATGGAAAGGGTGCATGTGTTTAACAGCTATGGTAGGTAGCAGGCCACAGTTGAGTAGATTCATTATCAAAGAGCATCAGAGGTCACTGTGGTCACTTAGCTGAGAAATGGTGGGGAAAGGGGGAAGAACAAACATAGGACAATTTCTCCTTTCCCATCTTGCTGATCATGGCCTTGATGTGCAAGAGTTAGAATTTTTTTTTTTAAGAAAATAAAGGCAAACAAGATATAAGAACATGCATAAACAATAATGTTTCCTGATTCTAAATTTTCTAGTGGTTAAGAGCATTCATCTGGTTTAGAGTGTATTTTGTTTTTCTGAATCACTGGTCTTCTCACAGGGAATGCCCACCTCAGAGAGAAAGCAGGGGTGAATGGCAACATGTATGGTAATTAAGGAAATAAGCTAAGTACGTATATAGGTGGCTCAGATACCAAGATTCTTCAAATAATTCTTGGATTTTATGAAAAGTCACTCACTGCTTGGCTCAGTGAGTTAAAGCCTCTGCCTTCGGCTCAGGTCAGGATCCCAGGGTCCTGGAATCAAGCCTCACATCCGGCTCTCTGCTCAGTAGGGAGCCTGCTCCCCCAACCCCCCGCCTGCCTCTCTGTCTACTTGTGATCTCTGTCCGTCAAATAAAAAAAATAATAATAAAATCTTTAAAAAAATATGTTTAGGCTTGGGCTGGAGAGTGCTTTCTCCTGACACCTCTTCAACATTGCCCAGTTGCTAATGTCTTTCTGTTACCCGAAGATTTGCTCAAACATATTGAAACTGGAAATCCACTGGTTAGCAATACCTCCTGTTTGTGCAGGCTGTTTTCCATCTGTAGCCACAGATGATATGACTACAGACTTTGTGTGCAATTCAGTGTTCTTATGTTTGCCTACGGAATCATAGACAATCACATTAAAGCTATGTGCAAACATGGTACATGACTAAATTCTCCATTCTTGAAATGATGTTCTGTGTATGTCTCAATATTGTAAGATAGAAATAGGAATGGAAGATCATAGAAAGGAAGAAGGCAAAGAATAAAGAACATAAAAAAGAGACTCTTGAAATCTTGTTTGAAGGGCATATTCACTGTACTGCAGCTTTTCATTCTGGTTATACTGAGTTTCATTTGCTGACAGAAACTGGTCAGATACAAATAATGTATTTGATGGGATTGGAAACAGAAAACACAGCCAAGAAATAGCAATTTGTAAAGACAGTGGACTGATCCCTGATGTGTATCTCAGAAATCAGATAGATAGTTTATCCTGGTTGGGAATTTAGAGACAAGTGTTTGAAAACAATTGTGTTAGTTAATCAAAATTTACTTAAAGGATACAGCATAGCTAAAAAAATAAACACTTGCATATACATATATATATATATACATATATATATATACACACACACACAGGTTGGGTTTTAATTGAAACTTTTTATTAGAAATTGTCATTTCTTGGGGCTCCTGGTTGACTCAGTCGGTTGAGCTTCTGACTGTTTTGGCTCAAGTTGTGGTCTCAGGGATTAAACCCCAAAAGCTTTTAAAAAGAGAGTCAATTCTGATACTAATTATATAAAGTGATTTTTTAAAGCTGATCTTTGATTGGTATTCATTCTGGAGAAGTATATTATTCAGGTTAAGAAATGTTATATTTCCAATAATTTATTTAGGCAAAAATTTTGAAGAACTTTTGATCCTGATATAATCTTCATGTGGTAATATACAAGAGGCTCACTTAAATGTCTCTTTTTATATAAAAATTTTATTGATGTATAATATATGTAAAATACACCAATAATATATAGTTAGATGTATTATCATATACTGAGCACACCTGAGGAATCAGAATCCAGGCAGAAACAAAATTGCTCCTTTAGCTTCATCCTACTCCTTTCTACTTACTCATCAACCTAATGGTAATCACTTCTTTACTTCTAACTTCATAGATAGCCTTGTTTGGTTTTTAATTGAAAAACACAGTAAGTACTTTTGAGGGTCTTGTTTCTCTCACTCAATATTTTATGTGTATGATTTATCTAGGTTGTGTGTAGTTGTCATTATAGTTGTAATTTATTGTCAGCTATGTAGGGTTCTACTGAATTAATATAATACAAATTGTTTATTCATTTTATGTCAATATTAATTTTCCATTTTGGGAATATTAAAGATAGTGCTACTGTGAACATTCTTATACTTGTCATTTGTGAAGCTTATAGATTCTTCCTGTGGAAAGCTCTTTATATGGAAATGCTGGATAAAATATGTACATTTTCAGTTTTTGGCTATAAAAAGGATTTAAAATAGATTCATAAACTCACAATCTCATCAATAGTAAAAGTGATCTGTGTCTTTATCAACACTTGGTGTTGTCTGTCTTTTCCCTTTTCACCTATCTGGCTTTGTGTTTCTTTCCATAGAAATAGTGATCAAACCAGGAGATATTTAAGCATATCGGTAGGAAATGCAGTTAATTGACTCAAGATGGGTCATTTTACTTCAAGTAGTTGGCCAACTAATTTTTTTTTTAATCAGTCTTCTTTAGAATATCTTTTTGATTACAAAAGAAAGTATAATTATGGATATTCTTTATTTCAGAAATCAAGAAAGACAATTGAAACAAGGGCAGTGTTTGACCTTCTGATATTCAATATGTGAACATCAAATTAAAGACCAAATGTACAATTCCTTTGGTATTAAAATAATCACAATTAAGAAAAGAACAAGTTGTAACATGGAGTCCAAAAAATGTTGATTATGCCTCTACCACTTCTGTTAAATTAGGCCCCAAGAGTGAAGTCAATGTGAGGCATGCTAAAGCATTTCCCAATCATGACACAAAACTTTTTTCCCAAGAGATTCTGGGAAAACTAGAATTGAGCCTGAAAATTACATAGCCTGCAGAATGTGTCTAAATACAGTGTGTCTCATTTATACTAAATTAATTAAAATCCTTTCCTTATATAAAATATAAAGATTTCTGTAATAAAATCTTTAAGAGACGATTTAAATTCTATTATTGAAACTATCCCCTTTGTTTTCTAATGTGATCAATACATTTTTTTGTTTTTTTTCTATAGATTCCTGTGCAGCTGAAAATGCGACATTTATAAAAACTATTTGGCATGAAAAATATAGTTCTTTTCAATCACTTATTGGCAAAAGAGTTTACAGTAGCCATGGATTATCTAAATTATAAGATACTTTCTCATGTAAGCACAAATATTTGATTAATAAAAAGTTTTAAATATTATATTAGAGCAAAAAATTTCAATATATTTATTTGACAGAGTTTTTGGCAAGTTTTTATGGAAATAAGTCAAACCCCTTCCTTCTAATTGATTCATTGTATATTACAGAAATGTAGTTGAAGTCCAATATTTAAGTAATTAAATTTCAAATGTCCCATGTTCCATAACTTAATTAATATTTAGTCAGAATGTATTACATTTGAGTTACCGTGAGAAGTGCTTTATCCACGTGGGGGGTACACTGTGCTGAGGAAATAATAATTTTATGAAAGACCCGCAGTATGCTGAAAACAATTGACTTTCATATATTGATATCAATTTCAATTGCTGCGATAGAAACTGCATCATTTTGTTTAGCCTGAATCATTTAAAATATCTGGACATGTCAATCCTTTTTATATTTAGTTATTTCACATGTTTTGAAAGTTGGAAATTGCTGTGATGATTCATAGGAACATTGAATACTTAGAAACTGTGCTGCAAAGCTTTGAGGAGAGGTATTCTTTTCGGCAAGGACTTTAGGAAAGTTGTAAATAACAGGAGGTATTTACATTAGCCCTCACAGATTGAATCAAGGAACAAAATTCAAGTGCTCAGAATGGGAAGTAATGATCCTGGTTGATCCTTTCAGCTCTGTCTAAATCCATGGTTTAAAATCACTGTTAGAATCCATACCTTCCATACAGTAGATTTATGATATAAAATAATTTTGAAGAAAAATGACTGGTTCATGTCATATCTTCAAAATATATGAAAATTTTGATCATCTCCTATTTCTACTCCTGTGTTTTTTCTAATAACATGTCTGTCCATTCAATATCAAGAGACTGAACTTCTCATTGCTCACTAAATTAGCACTTTAAAGGAAATTTCGTGTAATTAAGAGTACATAAACTTTTTTAATGGAAAGAAAATGATTTCTTGTCCTACAAATTCTTATAATACAAATGATTAACCACAGTAAATGTGCATTCATGCATGCTTGTATATCTGTGTGTGTAAAAGAAAGGTGAATTAGCAAGAGGCAAAGGGCCTCAAGAAAACAGTCTATTCTAAAAGAAAAATGTAAGAGATTTGGAAAATATCAACCATTTTACTCAAGAAGCAAAAATATATTTCATGCTTTTATTACGTAATACCTTCCATTTTAGTATCCTGTAATATACTTATATACATAAGTAATGTAATAACTTATAAATAAGTTATTACAGTTTGAAATTACTGGTTGAAGGAACACATTATTGACCTCTAAAATTTCAGGAATTTGGCTCTCCTATTTCAATGAAGTGTGGCCACTCTAACAAATGTCTCCTATGTAGGTTTCAGCGTTCCCTGGAGATTAGGAAAAGCTTTGGCAAACAAACATCAAATGAAATCTGATACCCAGGCAGTTAGAATCTTGTCTGACCTTCATTCCCACATGCCTGTGATAATTATTAAACAATTAGGCCATTGTTCTACCACAAAGCATTTTCTTAAAAACACAAGTTTATTACATCTCTATGTTGGTCTAACTTTAAACTATTTATCAATGACATTTTGATTTTCATGTTTTTGAGCAATTTTTCATCATATTCTTATCTACCACAATTTTTCTCTCTTTCTTGATGTCTCTCTTTTGCTCTCTTTCTTCCTCTAAGGATAAATTGCTACAGAATGTCTGTCATTATAGAAGAAACAAAATCACCATATCGAAATTCTCAAGATTTTTCTAGATAGACTGAAAACACAAGCTCAAGAGGGCAGTTCAGTGAATTCACTCAGTGTTTTACTGTCTCATATGTATTGTTATAAATTCTGAACCCAGGACTTGCACTGGATTTTATGTTTTGGAACATTAGAAGCTGGAAACAATGAAATGACATGACACAGTATCATGGAGAACCAATTACATCAGAAAAATAGACATGTAATTTCAGATTGCAACAAATATTGATATAGAGTAAGCACAAAATTTGTTATACTACTCACTTTGGAGTGGTCCACTTCCAAGTAAAGTTTTATCATTCCTGATACTATGTTTACTCTTTCATAGATTGGAGAAATTCACATAAAAAGTTTGAGAACCACTACCCTGGATAAATACTTACTTGATCTTAAAATACTTAGGATTAGAAAAATGCAAATACAAGAGATAATTTTTGATATATTTTTTCATGCACATGTACTTGCATTAGTGTTTCAATTTAATCCATCATTTTTCCAGCTTTGATATTAATTTAAAAAATGCTTATATGCATTGCTTTAGAAGGAGATATGTAATGAATATGTGGCTAAAGTCAAAGTGAACTCATTTATGATCTTGATTTTAAAAAGGTAACATTATAAAAATAAGCAAATATGCATATGGACAAGAGCAAAATTATGTGCTACATAGAGAACAATTTGTTGGTTTAGAACACATCAAAATTTATAAAATCCATTTCCTTGCTATAATCTACAAAAATCTCAAAAATTGTCAGCATCAAGTATTAGTGGAATTAAAAGTAAAAGTGAGCCTGAAACTGAATAATTGGAAGTCTGTTAAAAAAAACAGTTTAATGGTTAGATACATACACCAGTCTGTACAACATGTAGGGAGCAGATTATAGGGTCTTTAGTAGGGGAGGGTAAAACAGCCAGTCAATAGGTAGATTACAGTCTCCAGGCTACTGTGCTAATAAAGCCGTTAAGTTTGCATATTAAATCATGAGATCCTTGGGTATTTTAATCCACAGTATTCCCAGAAGTTTTGGAATTTAACTTAAGAAGTTACAACATCTAATAGGGGGAAAGTCATCTTTGAGCAAATTAACACACCAAGAGCTAAAAACCTGTAAACAGTGACATCAGAAAATGCCCAATGAAATGGCCCATGCAGATCATATTACAATGAAATTCATATCTGACAAGCTCCATTTTTGCACATAGAATATGAGAACTCTGCTAAATCTGTCTCCTTTGGTGGCTTTGCAGTTTCATTTTAGTTCATCTTTGAGCTTTAGCAATTCATCAATAACTTCTAGTTGAATCTACACTTCGGTTTATATGTCATTCATTAGCATTTGTTCCAAATAAGCAAATGCCTGTTTTTCCCTTTAGGTGCTTCTCATGGCTCACTTCCTCATTTCAGGTTGGTTGCCCTGTGAGTTCAGTTTTGTGATGGATTAAATAGAAGCTGTTTCTTTGCACTCTGTCCAATTTTGTTCTTGCTGTTAGTTTATAAGCGAATGTCTTTCCAGCATTTTGTGTCTCTGAGCAAAAAACCCCAGAAGGTAAAATAATATTATTATTATTGTTATTATATTCCCCTCTCCATTTTTTCTGATCTGCTTTATACATTATTTTATTGATCAAGTTTATAATTTTCTTAACTGTCATATCCTGCTTTATATTCTCTGATTTTGCTTATTCTGGGAGAATTTGTTAACTTTATCTTTCTCAATTTCTATTAATTTTTCATTTTTAACTCCACAAGTTTAACTTAAAGTAGCTGTGCTTTATTTGTTACCTGATTGCTCTTTTATTTTAGTAGTTTTATGATTCTCTGGAAATGTTACTCTTCTTTTTTTTTTTTTTTAATTCTAACACAGTTTCTGCTTCGCCCAAGGTATTTTTAATCTACTTGTTTTAAACCCTTTCTTGTACATTAGAAGCCTTCCTTAACTTTCTTGTCATCCTTGTCTGACTACTCGTGTTTAAGTCGTGGAAAATTGAGAAGCATTTTTTTTTCAAGAAAATTTTGGTAAGAACAGTGGAATTCTGCAGACTGGGATGCTTACATATTCTCCCTGCACCCAGCTCCTTTGTGCAATTTTCCTACCAATGTAGGACAGGCCAGGAGGATCTTCAGCTGTCCTGACAGAGGGACTGATCTGATTTGGTGGGAGGTTGGAAAGATCACGTCTAAAAGCATTGATGAAAACAATAGTCATTTCAAGGGAAAACAATCAGGAAATGTAGATATTGCAGGTTAACTAAAGGTAAGATACTGTTTGGGGCAAGAAACCAAACACAGATCATCCAGAAATTTCATAATTTCATAGTGATTCAGGTGATAAGACAGCCATAGTGGGCAGTGATCGTTAGTTCAATGTGTCAACTTGACTAGGAGATAGTATCAAATTATTTAATCAAACACACTAATCTAGGTGTTGATGTGAAAGTATTTTGTAGATGTCATTAACATGTAAAATCAGTGACTTTAAGTAGAAGAGATTACTGTTGATAATGTGGATGGGGCTCATCCAATCAGCGGTAGACCTTAAGAGCAAAAACTAAGATATCCCAAGGAAGAAATTCTACCCCCAGTATTTATTCCTATCTGAGTTTTCAGCCTGCCAGCCTGCCCTACAGCTTTTGAACTTACTATATTTTCTGAACACACGTGCAAAAAGTACTCAAAAAATATAAGTAGATCGAATCTAATAGTGCATAAAAGAATCATATATTACCAAGTGAAATTTATTCCAAGTATACATGACTGGTTCAACACTGGAAAATCAATTAAAGTAATTTATCATAAAGTAATTTATCATACCAATGAATTATAAAAAATAAAAATCATATGATTATACCAGTAGATGCAGAAGAAGCATTTGACAAAAAATTCAGTAACTATTGAATAGTTATAACTAGTACACTAGGGATAGAGGGAAACTCTCTCATCTTAATAGAAATAATCTACAAAAATCCTGCAGTTAACATCATACTTAATATTGAAAAACTCAAAGATTTTCCACTAAGATCAAGCACAAGGCAAGAACGGACCCGTTTACCTCTCTTTCCAATATTGTTCTGGAAGTCCTTGTTAATGCAGTAAGGCAAGAAAAGGGGGAAAAAAGTATACTGTTTTGAAAGGATATGTAAGATTGATTTGTTTGCAGATGACATAATTGTCTGTGTAGAAAACCTGAAAAATCAGAAAGAAACCCCCAAAACTCCTGGAACTAATGAATAATAGTGGTAAGGTTGCAGAAAACAAGGTTAATATACAAAACTAGTTATTTTTCTATATGAACAACAACAGAAGACAAGAGGATTTTGAAACTAAAAGTACATTAGCATTTACATTAGTGCTCAAAAACATGAAACAGGGGCACCTGGGTGGCTCAGTGGGTTAAAGCCTCTGTCCTCGGCTCAGGTCATGATCCCAGGGTCCTGGGATCAAGCCCCACATTGGTCTCTCTGCTCAGCAGGGAGCCTTCTTCCTCCCCTCTCTCTGCCTGCTTCTCTGTCTACTTGTGATCTCTGTCTGTCAAAAAAATGAATAAAATCTTTAAAAAAATGAAACAGTTATAAATCTTTCAAAATGTATACATATTTATATGAAAAAAAATTATAAATGAACCAAATCAAATAAAAAATAAACAGATGGAGAGATTTGCAATGTTCATGGATAAGGGAAGATAGTATAGTCAGAGTTAATTCTTGTCCTTATTTTTGTTTTATTTTCTTTTAAATGTATTTATCAAAACTAAGAGATGATCTTGGAAGTGTAAGACTTAAGAAGTCAGGAGCTATGTGATTTATACTAGGAAATTCTTGAAATAGGTTTTGTTCTTTTCAAACAGGTTTCTAGGCACATTAAGGTGTACTAATCAGAAAATAATAAAATGTCATATGGATGACTTACCTTGAATGTGAACTCTTTCCTACTATGGCCAAATAACTTTCTAGTGCTGATGAGTTGTATGTTAAGCTTCAGGGAACAATTTTAATTTCAGTATATTTGGAAGTAGTTTGGATAATGTGACCCTGGGTAAATAGCTTACTGATTGTTACTTCTCAATTTCTCTAATGTGAGACTTAACATGCTACTGTTAAGTACAAGTTGGATTAATCAAAAATTGGTATTTATACTAAGAAATATACATTGAAAACCCAATATACTAGGAGCTATAAAATGGGAACTAACACTTATTTAATGCATACCACTTTATAAACTTCCTTTTACACATACCTTCTAAATGTTACATACCTCCTGAAAGTCTTTTTCTCTCCAACAATCCTGATCTCTTATAAAAGTTTGTTATTATTTATATTATTTAAAGAAGGGGGACACTTTTGGTGTTTAGATATCAGAGTGGAGTAAGACCTAAAGCAATCCTGTAAGTTGATTTCATAAGAATAAAACTGAATATATAAAATGAGTACAATAAAGTCTAGCAGGCATATAGAAGCAAATAAAACCAAATAAAAGATCTTTATTTCCACACAGGAAGTGATTTAAGGGGACCACAAAACTATAAGAAAATATATACATTTTTCGTAAGGGAAAGAAATTAGCAGTTTGTGGGACAGAACCAACACTGATTCTTGGTATATAGATAGCAAGTTCTTTACTGTCTTCTTTTTTTTCCCATCTTGCTTTTTATGGATTCTATATACAGCTGTGATGTATAGAACTGGAGAGCAGAAGGTGAACCTTATTGTGTGAATAAAGATGTTTCTTTCGGTTACAAGTACAAGTAAGATGTCAGTTCTCTCTGAGATGAGGAATAATGCCAGTTGAATAATTTCATGAATTCCTCTTGTGTCCGAAAAGGTTTCATATCATGCTTTTCTGTGTCACTTGAGGGAAACTAAGAGTCAGATTAACTTTGTCAAATTCTCTTTTTTGAATAGCTATGTTAAGCGTACGTTTGAATCTCCAGATTGGACCATGATCTACATAGATAACTCTAGACTTTTTAAGGCAAGAAAAATTCCTTCACTTATTTCAAAAGATCTCATTATAACCCCTATAAAAACAGTTCAAGCCCTGAAGCATGAAATTTGATTGCCAACTCATCTACTTTCATTGCTCCCTACACAGTATCATGATAACGTATCCTTGAATTTTAGTGAGAGATTTATTTCCACGACAGATTAAAAACCAGCCATTCCCTTCAGAAACACATTTGCCACTATCCTTTTAGATTAGAGAGAACTGTGTTAATAGCATTTAATGCTGCTGCATCTGGGTACAAGTTTGTTTATACATTTGGAAACCAGGAATACCACAACGATACTTTCTGGCATGTGTAATACTCCACAGAACACAGAGCTATTTGTAGAACTACAGAGCATCCCAAAGACACGTATGAATATCATACTTGTGCAACAAAAATGGATCTTTTGTATTATGTCCACATCAGTAAGTCTACTCTGGCCCCAGTTATGGGAATCTATGCCTAGAGATGCAAATTGAAATATACATGGTTTAAACTGGGACCAGCTTGCCTACCTTCTTCAATAGGAAAAAAAGAAAAGGCACTATTTTTTTTTTCAAGTGTAAGAATAGAAGCTGTTATTATTGGTGTACACATTCAGAATAATCAGCCACCTTAAATTTGTAACAAATGGTACTTGATTTAGCCAGAGGAAGAGATAGGATGTTTTTAAGGCTTCATAGATTCTCCTTTACTGATAATTACAAAATATTTTGATAGAGAGTTATAAGACAAACATATACCTTTAACACTAAATCTTGAATTGTTAGAATAACGTTATATTGGCTTGGTCTCAGACCAAAATGTATATAAAAATATAGTAAACAGACTACAGCAAATAGACAGCATATCTATAGAGAAGAAAAATAGAATTAAACCAAGGAAATTTTGAACTTGATTCCCTGACTATACACTTTCAGTGAGATACAGAACTGCAGAGAAAGTTTGGTCATTGTTTAGCCAGTGTGCTATTGTTCATACTATATGTATAGTGGTTGCATTTTTTTGTATTTACTGTAAGATTTTTGTTGTTGTTGTTAAAATTAAGGAAATAGTAAATATATTGATGCTCTTGAGAAACTGTTTTTGCTGTGGGAGAAAGGAAATACAAATATTGAATAGATAGAAAGGAAACAACACTGTGCTGAGAGACTAGAATTGGAAATACTTGTTCAATTCCATCTTAAAAATTCAACATCTATTCATCACAAAACCTCTCAGAAAACCAGTAATAGGAGAGAATGTCCTTAACTTATAAAATGGCATCTAGGAAATAATCACAGACTCATTTGCAATTATTAAACACTGAATGTTTCCCAAAAATATCAGGAGAAAAGCGAGAATTTTTGTTAGAGTTTCTAGCTACTGGAAACAAACAAACAAAAACCTTGTTTACCTTGAAGATTAAAGAAGAAGATATACAGGTAGTATGATCTTAAATGTAGAAAAATCTGCATTTGTAAAAAGATAACAATAAAAAAAGACTTTAGTAAGATTTAAGGATTTAAAATCAAAATATAATAACCAATTATATATGTAAACCCAACATGAGTAATTAGAAAATAAAACAATTTCATTTATAGTAGCATCATAAAAATGAAATAATTAGAAATAAATTTGACAAAATGTGTGAAAGAACTGTATTCTGAGAATTACAAAATGGTGTTGAGATAAAACTAAATAAATGCAGAATTATACTATGTACATGGATTGGAAGGCTCAATATCATTATAATATCAGTTCTATTATTTATAGATTTATCGCTATCTAGTGGCAAATCCACTATCACAGTGGATTTTTTTGGTAGGAATTGAGAAGTTAATTCTAAATATATTTAGAGATACAAATGAGTATAGATTCTTCAAAAGTTACATTAAAATTTCTATGACTCACTAAAAATGAAAAATTGAAATGTGAATATTTTAATCAACCAATTAGTCATGCATCTATAAAATTTCATACCTTAAATATATTAAAGAATTTTCTATTATATATGTATGTATATGACATTTTTATTAAACATAGAAGTTCCTCAATAGTTGAGAATAGAGCTACCCTACAACCCAGCAATCCCACTACTGGGTATTTACCCTAAAGATACAAATGTAGTGATCCAAAGGGGCACGTGTACCCGAATATTTATAGCAGCAATGTCCACAATAGCCAAACTACAGAAAGAACCTAGATGTCCATCAACAGATGAAGATAAAGAAGATGTGGTATATATATACAATGGAATTCTATGCAGCCATCAAAAGAAATGAAATCTTGCCATTTGCAGCGACGTGGATGGAACTAGAGGGTATTATGCTGAGTGAAATAAGTCAATCAGAGAAAGGCAATTATATGATCTCCCTGATATAAGGAATTTGAGAGGCAAAGTGGGAGGTTTGGGGAGCAGGGAATGAAAAATGAAACAAGATGGGATTGGGAGGGAGACAAACCATAAGAAACCCTTAATCTCACAAAACAATCTGAGGGTTGCCAGGAGTAAGGGGGTAGGGAAAGGGAGGTGGGGTTATGGACATTGGAGAGGGTATGGGCTATGGTGAGTTCTGTGAAGTGTGTAAGCCTGATGATTCACAGACCTGTAACCCTGGAACTAATAATACATTATATGTTAAAAAAATAGCTTGAAAGGAAGAAAGTAGACCTTATTATAGGTTTTAAGACTACTTATAATTATTTTAAACAAATTAAGGAATGAAGTCATTTAATATTAAGTTAACAAAAACAATACTAGAAACAAAATTTAGTAACCTTTTGGTTAACAATGAAGAGGAGAATACATTCTTTTTTTTTAAAGATTTTATTTATTTATTTGACAGAGATCATGAGTAGGCAGAGAGGCAGGCAGAAAGAGAGAGAGAGAGAGAGAGAGAGGAGGAAGCATGCTCCTTGCTGAGCAGAGAGTCCAATGTGGGGCTTGATCCCAGGACGTTGAGATCATGACTTGAGCCGAAGGCAGAGGCTTTAACCCACTGAGCCACCCAGGCTCCCTGGAGAATACATTCTTAATATTAAAAAAAAAAATGGTCTCAAACCAATAGTAAGCTATGGATCACACTGAGTAGAAGACTCAGAAAGAGTCAAAGAAAACTCAGTAGAGTCATTCTCATTAAGTACAATAGAATGGCATTATTGAGACAGGAGGGTGAGGCAGTTGGTTGAGCATCTGACCCTTGGTTTTGACTCAGGTCAAGGTCTGGGTGCTGGGACTGAGCCCTGAGTTGGGCTCCGTGCTCAGCAGGGAGTCTGCTTGTCCCTCCCCTTCCATGCACACCATCTCTCTCTCTCTCTCAAATAAATAAATAAATAAATAAATAAATAAATAAATAAAATCTTTATAAAAAGGATGGTATTTTTATCTTTTAGCATTGGAAATTGGTATAAATTCAACAAAATAGAAAACCAAGATAATAAACATTAGAAATAAATCAATATATGCTCAAGGTCACGTAGATTTGTACAGCCAAAAAAAAAAAAAAAAGGTATTATTCAGTGAACTGTCAAGAATTTTATCAAGTTTATGATTATAGAAAATAACTTAGAGTTTATAGCATGGCAACAATATTTAAGAAAATATAACGAAAATATTTCCAGGAATAATTAGTGTTTAAATGGGATGAATATATAATACCACTAATGAAACTCCATTTGAGTTTTTAATAAATAAGACATAAAACAAGAACTTTAAGTCAATGGAGGATGTAACATCATCTTTATTTTATTTAGCTGGTGCTAAATAATGTGCTGAATCTGCAGGAAATTGCCCTTCTTATTAATAATGAATCCAAGAATTAAGAAGACTTAAAACATACAATAGAGCTGCGTCTCTGCAGGCTTTCCAATGTGGTGGCCTGTCCCTGTCAAGGATCATGTCCAGGATCACAGCAGAATATACTTTCTCTAGGGAAGTTCATTTCCAAGAAGCAGTCGAGAGAGAAGGCTGGGATAATGGAACCAGGTTTCTCTGCAAAATCATCAGTCAGATTAAGTTACCCCTCTTCAAGAAAGCTTAAGGAATAAAAAAGGGGAAAAAGTGCAGTAATGATGGACTTCTTCCACTTGGAAGGGAACATTAGGATGCAGGGCAGAAGCACTCTAACCAAAAATAAGCATAGGATTGCAAGCAATGAATTTGTGTAGGTTAGATACAAAGACATCTAGGAGATTTAGAGGAGAGAAAATAAATAATTAGATTAAATGTTGAGACTTAATCTAGTGTTTCTCTAAGAAAAACATGTATTATAAAGCTATTGCATCTCCACAAATATAATAGAATACTGCCTTCAGTTAACTCTGTTGCATGTCTGGTTTAGCATTTATGTCATCTCAGCAGAGTGACCATTCTTCTGCTGACTTGTCCCGGCTTCAGAGCAGTATGGATTTGGCTCTATTTCAGCACGTAAGATATGAAATAGAACTGTGAGGCAATTTTGTACACTGTTCTCCAATTTTGAATTATTTCACTCTTCCAATTTAGTGATTGCTCGAAATACTTCATTTTAATACAAGTATCATTTTTAAAATATGTGCACATACTTGTATCTCCTTTTACCTTACTGTAGGGCTATAAAATAAAATAAACTTACAGGGCTAATTCTATGTTTAAATTGAATGATAGAGAGTCTTGCGTGAGTACAGGGAAACAATTAGGGTTATATAACCAATCAATGGAAATATTAGAGTATTTGAAAGCTATAACTCTTGATGGAAAGTTCAAGATAATTCATGTCAGCTAGCCAGAGTGCTTAAAAATATTGAGAAATAAATGCATCCGATTGAACAGGAGTCCTACTTCATTGACTGAGTGTAGAAAAGAAAGCAATCAATGCTAAGATCCTTACCACAGTCGTGGGAGTTGTTGAGTATTCAGCCTCCAACTTGGGAAATATATCTAATTAAGGGAAGTTTGCCTTAATGATTTGCCTTAGGATCACAATTAGTAGAGACCTCTGGGGACTGCTGCTTCTACTTAGGGTCCTCCAGTTTGGCTATACTGTTATCCAATATAGGAAATTAATGAAAGCTTCATGAAAGAGATATATTGTTGGCCCTAATGAATCAGTTCCTCTTAGGACTACATTTCCCTTAAATATTTTAAGTGTTACTCTACAGTGTATAAGGAAAAGTTTCCAAATACTTATCTTTATGTATGAAATATAACCTTTTCATTTTAGGTTATGACAGATGGCAGCTGTCTTTAATAGTCAATGTGAAAATAAATGATTGCCTAAAGATTCATTCTTTATTCAAAAAATTTTGACAGCCCACTCTGCAAACTGATTTTTCATAAAAGGACAATAGGATGCTCTGCTAACTTATGTTTCTAATAGTAGTATGTATTATATAGTAATACTTTATAGTTTTTTAGCAGAAAACAAGCACTGTGATAGGCGGCTTATAAAATGAGTCTTGAGAATACCCTGGCATTTCACCCTTTGTAAGCTACTCTCCATGAACATAGGCTGAAGCTACTAATCTGCTTTTACAAACAGAGTAAGGCTAAGGTGAAATGGATACCAATTCTAAGATAAGGCTATTAGAGACTGTGTGATTCCCGTCTACCTGCACTCTCTAGATGTTGTCAACTTGCTCATTATAGTGAAGCAAGCTGTTCTATTATGAATTGCCCTAGCACACATGGCGAGGGACTATGGTTTTCATCCAGCAATGACCAGTGGGGAACTGAGTTACTCTTACAGTCCACAGGAACTGATTCTTGCCACAGCCACATGAGTGACTTTTGAAATCAGATCCTTCTCTGGTTGAATCTTGAGATGTCCATCTTCCCTAAAACTTGATTGCAGTGTTGAAGAAGAATCTGAGAAACAAGAGGAACACTTGAATCTGAATTTCTGACCCACAGAAACTGTGAGAAATAAATATTATGTTTGTTTTTTTAAGATTTTGTTTATTCGACAGAGAGAGAGATCACAAGTAAGCAGAGAGGCAGGCAGAGAGAGAGGAGGAAGCAGGCTCCCCGCTGAGCAGAAAGCCCCATGTGGGGCTCGATCCCAGGACTCTGAGAACATGACCTGAGCCGAAGGCAGAGGCTTTAACCCACTGAGCCACCCAGGCGCCCCTAAATGTTGTTTTTTTTAAGCCATCAGGTTTTAGGATAATTTGTTAGGCAACAATAGATAACTGACGCAAACATACATGCCTATAATGTTTAAAATAGATACATTGTCCCAGAGAATAACCAACAATGAAAGTATGATGGCATTACTGGTATTACCAAAAATTCATCAGAATCACTTGAGTTCAAGCAGCTATCTTAAATTTTGCTCTTCTTATAGTATATACAACTATTATATTATATAAACTAGTGTATGCTTATATCTCTGTATGAATATAGAACTTCAGCAAAATTCAAATAACTGGCTTGCCCTATAATAATATTAAGGGGAAAAGTCAGTTGGGGGGAATTGGAGGGGGAGACAAACCATGAGAGCCTATGGACTCTGAAAAACGGGATTTTGGGGGTGGTTGGGGATGGGGTGAGCCTCTTGTTGAGTATTATGGAGGGCATGTATTGCATGGAGCACTGGGTGTGGTGCATAAAATGAATTTTGGAACCCTGAAAAAAAATTAAAAAAAAAGAATGATAAAAAAAGATAAGAAAATATTAGATAAATGATTACTGCAATTGTGTATGAATACAAATGCCCAGAGATACAGGGCTCACCACAAAATAAAAACAAAAAATACCAAAAAAAAAAGTTTGAAAATGATTTAAAAAATCAAATAACCAGAGATATTTCAAATTAAAGAGACTCCTTAAATATGCAGATGAATTATTTTGTATTTAATAGGAAATAATTTATAATTATTTTAAAAATAAATTTAAGGGCGCCTGGGTGGCTCAGTGGGTTAAAGCCTCTGCCTTCAGCTCAGGTCGTGATCTCAGGGTCCTGGGATTAAGGCCTGCATCGGGCTCTCTGCTCAGCAGGGAGCCTGCTTCCCCCTCTCTCTCTGCCTGCCTCTCTTCCTACTTGTGATCTCTCTCTCTGTCAAATACATAAATAAGATATAAATTTAAAAATAAATATGATTCTTTATATTAAAGGTATAAGTAAGCCTTTTGTCTGTACTTTATGCTGGAATTGACCATGTTGGCCTTTAATTTAAATGGACTTTATTTTTTATAGCAGTTTTAGGTTTATAGAAAAATTAAGTGGAAAGTACAGAGATTCTCCATATAACTCCTGCCCCTCACTCATGTAGCCTCCCTGACAAACATCTCCTAGATAAACCAGAGTGGTATATTTGTTATAGTTGATGAACCTGCATTGACATCTCATTATCACCCAAAGTCCATAGTTCACAAGAGGAGTTGTTCTAAGGTAAAATTGTGTATTGTACTTTCTATAGGTTTGGACAAATGAATGATGACATATGTCCACCATTATAGTATCATAAAGTAGTTTCACTTACCTAAAAACCCTCTGTGCCACATCTCTTCATCTCTTCCTCTTCCCAACCCCTGGCAACCACTGATCTTTTAAATGTCTCCATAGTTTTGCTTTATCCAGAATGTCATATAATTGAGATTATGCAATATGCAGCTTTTTCAGACAAGCTTCTTTTACTTAATAATATGCATTTAAGTTTCCTCCTTGTCTTTTCATGGCTTGATAGCTAAATTCTTATCCATTGTTGGATATATCACAGTTTGTCTATTCACCTATTGGACATCTTGTTTGCTTCCAAATTTTGGCAATTATGAATAAAGTTGCTATAATCATCTGTGTGCAGGTTCTGTGTGGACATACATTTTCAATTTCTTTGGGTAAATGTCGGGGAGTTCCATTGTTGGATTTTATGGTGTGATGTTTAATTTTATGTGTCAACTTGACTGGGCCAAGGAATACCTAGGTAACTGGTAAAATAGTCCTTCTGTGTTTGTGAAAGTGTGTCTGGAAGGGATTAGTATATGAATCAGTAGATTGAGTAAAGAAGAACACTCTCACCAGTGTGGGTGGGCATCATCTATCTTTTTGAGGATCTGAATAGCACAAACAGTTAGATAAAGGATGACTTTGCTCTGCTTAAGCTGGGATGTTCATTTCTCCTACAGAGACATCAGTGCTCCTACTTCTTGGGCTTTCAGATTCTGACTATGAATTATACCAGTGCCTGGATTTTTAGGCTTTCAGACCTGTGCTAAAGTACAGCCCAGTTTTCCTGCTTCTCCTGCTTGTAGAGACAGATAGTGGGACTTCTCTACTTCAGTAACTATGTAAGCCAATTCCCATAATAAATCTCTTCTTTCTGTTTGTCTATCCATCTATCTACCTATATTTTTGTATATCTATTTATCTATCCATATCTTATTAGTTCTATTTATTTGGAGAATCCTGACTAATCCTTTTGGTACCAATAGTGGTTTTAGGGAAACAGAACTTTAAGAATGAGTTTTCTGAATTGCTTCTGAGGTTTCTGGGATTGGCTTTTAAATCTGGTTAGATTAAAAAGGTGCAAATGATTCTAGTTCCAGTAATAAAAAGAACACTGATAGTGCATGATGTGAACTGTTAAATATATACAAATTATATGCTTTTGATTCACCTAATCGTTCATTTATAAGGAACAAAGAGCTAAGTGACTATGTATATGAAAGTTTCAAACATTTTTGGAAAACTAAGAAATATAATTATGTTGGGTGGTGGCTTCTATTGTTTCTGGGCAAAGTGATTAAAGAAAAAGATGAGCTCAGGGATTCTACTGAATAGTATAAGTACTACATAAATAAATGAAAACTTCTAGATGTACCCAAACAAGAACTTTGTCTCCACTAGTTACAGGGATGAAATGTATGAAAATCAAACTCAGAACTTCATTCTGCAATTGTCTGAATTTTTAAAAAAGATTTTGTTGATTTATTTGAGAGAGAGTGAGAGAGAGAGAGAGAGAACATAAGTAGGAGAGGAGGGAGAAGCAGACTCCCCTCCGAGCAGGGAGCTGAATGTGGAGCTTGATCCTGGAGTCCCGGAATCATGACCTGAGCCTAAGGCAGACACTAAACCAACTAAACCATCCAGGCATCCCAGCAATTGGCTGAATTACAGCAGAAGTTGAACTTCGCCTCAGAAGGTATCTCCTGTTAAGATCTACTGAGAGATCTTAATATCTGTCTACTGAGATCCTGTATGTTGGGATGGGGATTTTGGGAAGATCCAGATGAAGTAGGAGCCTTTGTGATCCTTAATTTTGATTAGAATTTTTTGCCAGTGGAAGAGGTCTTCCTACCCCAATAGAGGTGGCTACTTCACCCCCAGGTATGGACCTTTACACCTCAACTGAGCAAATTTACCCTGTTTCGCCTCAGGTAATCTTTTGAGGTGGTTGCCATGAAGGCAATGTTGATATTTCTTAGGACCTACCCCCCACCTCTCATACTTCAAGATCTATAACGAGACATAGGTCCCAGCAGACTCCTAAAGGTGAAGTACAAAGTATGACACATGATGAGGTTCACCACACTCCAAAAGAACTATTTGAGGGGCACCTGGGTGGCTCAGTCCTTAAGCGTCTGCCTTCAGCTCAGGTCCTGATCCCAGGGTCCTGGGATCAAGCCCCACACTGGGCTCCCTGCTTGGAGACAGCCTGCTTCTATCCTCTCCCACTCCCCCTGCTGTGTTCCCTCTTTCGCTGTGTGTCTCTCTCTGTCAAATAAACAATAAAATCTTAAAAAAAAAAAAAAGAACTACTTGAATTTTCTAATTTATTCACAAAGAAATCTGAGGAACATGTATTGGAAGAGATATTAAGGGTGTGAGGTATTGATGGAAGGAATATAAAATTTAATCAGACTCAATTTATTGATATGGCCTCAGTAAGCAGAAACTCTTCTTTAATGTTGCAGCTTGTGAAAATAGAAAGGATTCTAACATTTTGGTTGGTTGCAATGTGGACCAAAATATGAGAGGATTGGAAATGTTGGGTCTCCCTTGGTTTAACATAGAGGAAGATCTTCAGAGGATCATAGAGATTGGAATATTTTTTTAAAATATTTTATTTATTTATTTGACAGAGAGACAGAGATCACAAGTAGACAGAGAGGCAGACAGAGGGAGAGGAAGGGAAGCAGGCTCTCCGCTGAGCAGAGAGCCTGATGCGGGGCTCGATCCAAGGACCCTGAGATCTTGACCCGAGTCGAAGGCAGAGGCTTTAACCCACTGAGCCACCCAGGTGCCCCGAGATTAGAATATTAAAATGGATTTGTCATTTAAGATATAATTCATCCATACTGGAAGAAATTAGAAGATACACCTTTCACTAATACTTGAGAAATAAATATGTGAGGAAGCCTAAGCATCCTTGAAGAGCTCCATGGTCATCTGCTCTATTGGCCAGATCTTATAAGTAGAAGCCACAGCTACTCATCTGGAAAACCTAAATGATTGTTATTATTTTAAATTTGCTTAAGTGTCTCATAGCCTAGAATGTGGTTTCTCTTAGTGGATACTCCATGTGAGCTTGAGAAGAATGTATATTCTGCTGTTGTTGGATGAAGTCATATATATATATATATTATAATCTAAGTCAATTATACCCAGTTGATTGATGGTGGTTTTGAGTTCAGCTCTGTCCTTACTGATTGATTTTCTGCCTGGTGGATCTGCCTATATCTGAGAGGGGTTTTGAAGTCTCCAAATATGGTAATGGACTCCTCTTTTCCTCTTTACTCTTCTATTAGTTTTTGCCTCATGTAGTTTGACACTGTATTGTTAGGCACGTCCACATTTAGGTTTTCCATGTGTTTCTGGAGAATTGAACCCTTTATCATTGTATAATGCCCTTGCTTTGAAGTTGGCTTTGTCTGAAACTATTATAGCTATTCCTGCTTTCTTTGTATTTGTGTTAGCATGGTGTGTCCTTAATTCATTTACTTTTAATCTGTGTATTCGTATTTAAAGTGAGTTTCTTGTAGACAACATGTAGTTGGGCCTTGTTTCTTAATCCACCCTGACAATTTCTGTCTTCTAATCAGTGCATTTAGACCATTGACATTCAGAATGATTATTGATAAATTGGATTACTTCTATATTAATTACTGTCTTCTATTTGCTGTCTTTGTTCTTCTGTTTATTTTTATCTTCCATTACCTTTCTGCTTTTGGTGGTTTTAATTGAATATTTTGTATGAGCCCATTTATATTCTCCTTTTTTAACATACACATTGTACATTCTCCTTTTTAACTTTTTGTAGTGGTTGTCCTAGAGTTCACAATATATATACTTTTACAACTAATCTAGGTCTACTGTCAAATAATACTATGTTGCTTTAAAGGTAGTGTCAGTACCTTATAATAACAATATGACCCCAATTTTTCCCTCTTGTCCCTTTATTTTTTGTATCATGGCTGTCATTCATTCATATATATAAGCTGCTTAAGTATACACACACACACACACACACACACACACACACAGAGCCACATAAGCATACCTAACTGAATATATTATTGTTACAATTATTTTGAATAGACTATTATCTGTTAGATCAGTTAAGAATAAGAAAATAGAAATTTTTATTTTGCTTTCTCTTATACCCTCTCAGATATTCTTCCTTTTTGTATTGTTTCATTTTATTTAAAAAAAAAATAGGAGAACAATGAAGCCAGACTTAATCAATTATTAGTGATAAATTTGATTTAATAAATTGGGGGAAGATAGATTTTGGAGAAATTTGCTTTGAAGGGTAATATGTTTTTATTTTATCCTGAGGTCAGTACAGTCATTGAATATTTTATCAAAGAAACAATATATTAAAAATAGTATTTGATCTTCCTGTCTTTGTACAGACCCAAGTTTCTAACTTTTATTACTTTTCTTCACTCTAAAGAGCTTCTTTTATCATTTTTTATAAGGCAGATTAGTGGCAACAAATTCTCTCAATTTCTGTTTCTCTGAGAAAGTCTATGTCTTCTCCACTTTTTAAAATTTTTTTTTATTATTTTTTATTTTTTTAAAGATTTTATTTATTTATTTGACAGACAGTGATCACAAGTAGGCAGAGAGGCAGAGAGAGAGGGGGAAGCAGGCTCCCCACCGAGCAGAGGGCCCGATGTGGGGCTTGATCCTAGGACCCTAGGATCATGACCTGAGCCGAAGGCAGAGGCTTTAACCCACTGAGCCACCCAGGTGCCCTTCCACTTTTTTTTTTAAGATTTTATTGTTTATTTTAGAGTCAAAGAGAGTGCATGAGTGGGAAAGGGGCAGAGGAGGAGGGAAAGGGAAATGGAGAGAATCTCAAGCAGACCCTGCACTGAGCATAGAGCCCCATGTGGGGCTTGATCTCACAAACTTGAGATCATAATCTGAGCTGAAATGAAGAGCTGGATACTTAACCAAGTGAGCCACCCAAGTACCCCAATATCTTCTCTACTTTTGAAGAATATTTTCTCAGGGTATAGAAATCTAAGTTGGTAGACTTTGTTCTCAATATTTTAAATGTATCACTCCACTTTACTTGTTTTTGATGACTTAAACAGGTTTGAGGAATCCTAGTCAATTATTTTATAGGCTGTCCTTTACTTAGTATTTGTATGATTTTTTTCCCCAATGGTTAGATAAGGGAGATATGTTTTGGGGAGAAAAGCCACAAAAGTAAACTGTCATTCCATAACATAATTACCATACTAACCATGATTACAGGCTGAGGAGTCTATTAACTTCCTCCCCTCAAAATTACTCTTTCTCTTTCTTTCCATATTTAACTCTTTGGAAGGAAGTCACTATGCATAGTGCACAGCTAAAAGGAGAATTTTTGGTCATCTGGGTAGCTCAGTTGGTTGAGCATCCAACTCTTGATTTCAGCTCAGTCTTGATCATGGAGTCTTGAAATGGAGCCATGTATCAGGCCTAACACTCAGTGGGGAGTCTGCTTGAGAGTCTTTCCCTCTCCTTCTGCACCCTCCTCTAAAATAAATGAATAAATCTTAAAAATAAAAAAGAGAGTTATGTCCCATGTCCTTAAGGACACAGTATTTACATAAATTATTTGGAATTCATTTTCATATGAGATTTTTATTCTGCATTTGTTATTTCAAGTGTTTGTATTGGTATGGGCTTATGGTTTTAAATAAACACAACTTTGATTCAATTGCTTAGTGTGTTCCAACTTTGCCCAACAGGAATTCTTTCATTTGGCTAATGTGTCTCATTGACATATTCTATTCATTATGGGTTTTCTTAAGTTTATCTTTTGGGCACATCCATATTTGCTGGCACTACCAGAAGCTCCAGGCTTATCTTTTCTTTTTCCTATCCTATTTCTAAGACCAATCATTTATCTAAGAAGCTGTATTTCCTTTTATTGAAGAAAGGTTTTAAAAACCAAGCTCTGGATATGACGTGTGCTCTTTGCTACTGGGATGTCCTTGCTTCTGGGTCCTCTTCATTGACAGGTAATGGATTAAACACATATGGATTAACTCATGCATATGCATATAAATATTTCTATATGAGTCATCAGTATCTGTATTAATATAATATAGTTAAACATGAGTTAAACATGAGTTTATAATATAATATAGTTAAACATGAGTTAAACATGAGTTGATGTCTTCAGCTCTAATCCATTACCCCATGGACCTTTCCAGTATTGTCCACTTACTGTGTGTTACCTCCCACTCCAAGACCAAGATACTTGTCTTCCATTATCAGCCATCCATTTCTTGATTTTTTCAGTTCATGTATACCATATAATGGTATAAATTGTAAACACAAGCCCTTGGGAAGACTTTATCAGCTTTAGTACAATTGCTTTAGTATAGTTACTTTGCCTTTAATCTTATAGACTTCACTCATTTCCAAAGTCACTTAGATCAGCACCCTGCTCAACAAGGTACTTTTATAAATTTATAATAAAGCTAATATTTTCTTGCCACATTCTATATTCCCTCCTAAAATTTCCTGACCTTTAAATGATTTTCCTTAAATTTGCACATATAAAGATTAACTCTTTGTGCTATAAAGGTCTATGGGTTTGGACATTGCATAGTGGCTCATATCCACCATTCTAATATCAGACAGCAAGTTTTACTGTCCTAAAACTTCCTCTGGGTATCACCTATTTAAACCTCTCCTTCCCTCCTAAAGCTAAGGCCAGCACTCATCTGTTTACTTTCTCTGTAGTTTTGCTTTTTCCAAAATGTCATATAGAGTCAATTCTTATTATTCATGTTAGTTACATTCTGTAAGTCACTGCCAACAGTGGACTAGTGAATATTGAACCATTGCTTCTAGGGAAAAAGAGGACTAGATTCTTGCAAGCATCTGGTCACAACATTTTTGTCAACCAGTCTATACATAACCTTGTTGTGTGTGTTTCAGTTTATAAAGATACTTCATTTAGTATATATTGGTGGTTCATTAACATTGAACTCACAGCTAATTGCACTATAATGCATGTCTGAGTGAACCTTATGTAACCTATGTATTTTCTTATCTATGTATTTTCTCTATAAGATACATCACAGCCTTCTTGACTTTAGGAACACCAAACAGCACTTCAGTGCTACATTTGGGAGCGATTTTAAATAGTGAAATTGGGAACAAAAAGTACAAAAATATATTAAAAAAGTAAAGTGGCACTCAATAGATGTGGTTAGGATACTTACTCACAGTTTGAGAGCTAAACAGGAAAGCAGAATGTTACCTTGTGCAACATTGGCTAGGAGTATGCATGTCAAGTGACTACTTTTTTACTGCATATGCACATGCTTGAATAACTGCAAAAGTACCGCAGCTATTGATTTTGGAGTTACAAGTAAATTTTAGCAAGTAGGTGAATCCATAAATAAGGAATGTTTGAATAATAAAGATAAACTAACTGAAATCAAACAGTATATAGCTTTCTCAGACTGGTTTCTTTCACTTAGAAATATACATTTAAGATTCTTTAATTCATTCATGTTTCTTAATGGGCTGAGAGATCACTTTAAAAAAATCACTGAATAATATTTCACTGTAGGGGTGTACCACAGTTTGTTCAGTTAGTTATTAAAGACATCTTTGTTGTTTCCGGTTCTGGCAATTGTATATAAGGCTACTATGAATATTCATGCACAGATTTTGTGTGCACATACATTTTTATATCAATTGGGTAAATTTCTAAGAGCCTGATTATTGACTCATGTGGTAAGAGTGTTTAACTTTCTAAGTGTGATGGTTAAAACTTATGTGTAAACTTGGTTACACTATTCTGTTTGTCAAATTCTAATATAGATATTGTAGAGGTATTTTGTAAATGTGATTGACATCTACAGTCATTAACATTAAACCAAGAATATGAACCTTGATAATGTGGGTAGGCCTCATCCAATCAGGTGAAGCTCTTTTGAACAAAAAACAGATTTGCTTGGAGAAGGAATTTTGCCTCAAGACTAACATAAAAAGGCTTCCTGAGTTTTTAGCCCACTGGCCTACCTATACATTTTAGACAAGCCCCCCTAGTAACATAAAAAGTTGATTAAAGTAAATCTCATAATTTATACACACTTTACTCTACACACTTTAAAAACTTTACCCATCTTTTTCATCTTTTTGTTGCCTTTTTATTTTGCACAATACTGTCATTTGCTTTCTCACCTTTCATTGAGACATGATTGGAATGCTGCCTATTTCTAATTTTAAATGTTTCTCATTCAATTGTTTTCAAAACTATGGCATCTATTGTGGTGTTCTAGGCCCTGTTCTTATTCTTTTGTTCCATTTTACAAGGGTCCCTATCTACATTTTTCTGTCTTTATACATATTTGATTAAATGTGGGAAGATTCTATATTGGGTTCAGTGGATGGGCAATATCTTAAATTAGAAGACTTCTTAGAAATAGAGCAAGGGGGACTGACAAAACAGAACCCATGCCAAACAAGCTCACTGCATTTGGAAGTAACTATTATTTATGTCATATAAAGAGTTGTTATAAACCTGACAGTTGTTTAGTTGGGAGAAGAGAGATGACGTTGAAGAAATGTAGCTGTCTAAATATTGGCAGGGCTGTGGTTAGGAAAAATAAGATTTCTTTGTGGATGCACCAAGTATAGATTTTATCCCAAAGTACAAGAAAACTGTGCTACATAAAAATCTAATGTACACTGGTTTAAATTGCTGGGGAAGTTAGTTCCCCACTTTAGGGATTAATTTATAGTCAAAATGACCTATTGCCAAAGGGCTTTTTGAAAATGATTCCTTATTTTGATGGATATTTGATTAGATGGCTTTTCCCACTACAAGATTATATGTGAAAGGCAAAAAGAGAGACTAAGTAAAACTTGATTTATAATTTATATGGGGTTAGTATTTGAAAAGAGAGGTGCTTAAAAATTATTTTTCTTTATTTAAAACCCACATTTCCAAAATGCTAGAATTTAATCCTAATGATACAGTTGATGAATGCAAATTGGATTCTAAAGTAATTACGCTTTCCAGTCCAAAAATCATAAACAGCTTTAACAACTTTCCTTTTGCTCTAGATCAAAGTAAACTATGTTTAAGTCAGCTATTTAGAAGTAAAAGGCATGCATAAAGAATATATAGAGAGGAAAATAAGGTCTTAAAAATTGAAAATTTATTTATTAGGCAGAGATAGATAATTTCACATGAGCAAAATATATGGCTGTCAGAATATTTATAAAAGTACTAACTGTGCTTTTGCTTGTCTTCCAGTCATCTCTTTCTAGTATATGAATTTTAAATTACTACTAATTTAATTTCTAATCAAACCTACTATCCTCCTCTTTAAATTATAATAGTGTCACCAAGCAGTTTTCTAAGAAGTATAATGTTTATTTTAATGACTGATTTAAAGTAAATAAAGATTATGTATATCAGTGAACTAATTATTATCAAACTATAGTTAAATTCTGTGTGCTGTTCTTTCTTCCAATTTAGAAAGCATTCACAAAAGGTATCTTATTTGAGGTTACCCTGTGAGATATTACTTCTAGGTATCTCAGAATAATTTTCCTTTCAAGTCAATACCACAAGAGGCATTTTAACTGTTCTTATGCATGGAAGTAGCTTCCCTCCATGCTCTAAATTCTCCATGTATATGGTTTCAAAAATGAGTTCAGCAATGCTCTCATTGCACTAACTACGCCTGCATGCAATGAAAGCTACCCACACAATTTTCCACTAAAGATTACAAAATTTAGAGTAGATTGAGGTGAAATCTGCATTATTCACTTTGTGGGTAATTAAGGCTTCATCTGAACATATATGTGGCATTTTCGTTTAGCTTTAAACATATGTATATTTATGTCCATTTTTATTTCTTAAATGGCGAATTAAATGTACAGTGCTATTCAGTGCAATACAAATACAAAATATGGTTTAAGTTGATTTGATGTCATTTCATATGTTTCCAAGTAAAGCTATTAAGTGTGTTTTATTAATTATTAAAATTATTTTGACACAAAACATACAGATGAGGAAATTTTAGGTTTCATTATGCATTTATCACATGGACTTTTTTCTAAGTTCCAGTGCTGTTCTAGAAAAAATGCTAGAGTCTGGAGCATAGTAGGCCCTTAACAAAAATATTTCTTTATGAATAGACCAGAATGAATAAAATAAACCCCTTGATTAGCAAATTGAATGCCATAAATTCCATATACTAATATCTGTCTGTTTTTCAAAGGGAAGTTCCTCAAGTTCTCAGTTACAGTTTACATGCTATCCATGGGAAATTAAGAAATTTAAATGACAAGTGTTACAGTCTTTGGGAGTTTAGGAGGAACGTAACTTGTAAAGGGGCTGTGTGGTCAGAGTCTCAAAAGGGAGGTTGGCTTATTGGCAGACACATTAAAACCCTGAAGGGTAGAAGCTTCATGGTTGAAGGAGAGAGAAAACCTGCAAAATAGTTACCAATACTAATAAAACCTTGGCATTATTGGGTTGAAGTGGAGGATATTGAAGAGTCCTATGTATCTTTAGAGCTCCAGATTATTTCATTACCTAAATGGTCAAATTTGACAATGTTTATCAAACTGCATTAAAGTTGAATGTACTATGTTTCTGAATGTAGAAATATGCCTAGTAATTTATAAAAATGTATCTTTTAAAATACCTTAAAATATTCACATTTGATGAGTATAGTTCTTTTCATTTGAAGTTTTCACATGAAAAATACCTCATTTTTTTACAATGCTAGATATGACAGATACATATGCTTTATCACCTGTAAAGTGTTCTTTATCCTTTCTTTTTTCCCCAGTGTTTGAGAAAAGTGATGTATATCGTAAATACATATTAGTAATGCAAGTTGCTAAAGACAAAGTAGGCAATTTGCATTTATTATGCTCCTCCAGTTCTAGGATACAAAATTATTTAGGCTTTGGGGACTTTCACTAATGTTCATGATTTCATACTCATTAAATAAGTAAGAAGATATTATTTTTAATCATTTTAAAGTATTTTTTTGGAGTCTAGGCCCTTGATATGTCTCATAAACAAATTTAGTTTTTGCTTCTATACCACTGTACATAATATCTTTGTACACATCTTCCAGTTTTACATTATTTTACATAGTACATTGATAAATGTTTCTTTTTGGACACTTTTCTTGAATACAGTTTACATGCCATAAAATTCAACAATGTTAATCATAAACATCAATGATTCTAATAAATTTGTTCAGTCATGCACCCTTTGCCAAAAATCAGTTTAGGATATATACATTGCCCCCAAATTCCTTCATGTCTATTGCAATCAATCACTGCTCCTAGTCCCATGGTCAAACAATTGTAATGTTGAGTATGTGTACGTGTGTGAATGATACATTTTTCCCTTTTCTGAAAGTTTTACATGGATGAA
>ML111531.1:0-93562 GCA_003697995.1 Taxidea taxus jeffersonii | reverse complement strand
CTTGAGAATCGTCGCCCTGAATTCCAGATCTGACATATTACCAATGTCTGTATTGATTAAGTCCCTAGCCTTCGGTCCTGCCTCCTTTTCTTTTTTTTGTGGTGAGTTTTTCCACCTTGTCATTTTGTCCAGATAAGAATCCGCTGTTCTCCTAGTTAAGTGAACTTGGTCTTGGCTGGATTTCTTTGGTCTTCTGGGGGAGGGGCCTGTTGTAGTGATTCTCAAGTGTCTCTGCCCCAGGCGGAATTGCACCGCCCTTACCAGGGGCCGGGCTAAGTAATCCTCTCAGGTTCGCTTTCGGGAGCTTTTGTTCCCTGAATGCTTTCTGTAGAGTTCAGGAGGACAGGAATGATAATGGCGACCTCCCAATCTCCAGTTCAGAGGAGCCGAGAACTAGGGGCCCCAGTCTTCAGTGCGCCTTCAGAGAAAAGCGTTTAATCACTCCCGTCTCCCCAGCCTCCGGCCGCGCTCGGAGAAAATCGTGCGTAAGCAGTCCCGTCTCACTGGCTTCTGGGAGCGCTCCGAGCTCATCCAGCCTGTGAGCAAGCATCTCTGTCTCTGGCAGAGTCCCACCTGGAGTCTCCGAACCCCGTAGATCCCTGAGCTCTCCCGGGTCGGAGTCTCCCTGGATCTTGTGGGGACCCCTCGCACAGAGCACTGGCCAGTATCACAGAGCACTGGCCCGTGTCACAGACCATGGCTCTAGGAAACCTCGGCTCTGTCTCTGCAGCCGGTTTCCCTGGTCTAATATCTGTGAGCTCTGCGACACTCAGACACCCCGATCCTTCTGTGACCCTGTGGGACCTGAGTCCACGCTGTCCCCGTGAGGTCTTCACCCCAGTTTAGCCTCTGGAGTGATGTCCCTCCATGGAGCAGACTTTTAAAAGTCCTGTTTTTGTGCTCCGCCGCTTGCCGGGAGCCGGCCCCTCCCCCTGGGGTCTGTCTTCCCGTCGCGTTGGATTCACTTCTCCGCTGGTCCTACCTTTTAGAAAGTGGTCGATTTTCTGTTTCTAGAATTGTTGCTCTTCTTCTCTTCGATCTCCTGTTGGATTCGTAGGTGTTCAGAATGGTTTGATAGGCTATTTAGCTGATCTCCTGCTGCCTAATGTCGTCTCAGCCTGCTACTTCTCCACCATCTTGACTCCTCCCTGGATTTTCATTTAAATAACAAAATCAGTCTGTCACTTTCTCAATAAAATCCATGGTTTTGATAGGGAATTTTTAAAAAAAGATTTTGTTTATTCATTTGAGAGAAAGAGAGCGACAGAGAGAGCTCAAGCAGGGGAGAATCAGAGGGAGAGAGAGAAGCAGACTCCCCACTGAGGCAGGAACCCAGAGGCAGGGCTCAATCCTAGGACCTGGAGATCATGACCTTAACTATCTGAGCCACCCAGAAGCCTCTGATAAGGAATTTTTAATCTGTATATAAATTTAGGGAAAATTGCCTTTTTAACAAGATTGAGTATTCCAGTATGTGAAAAGTGTATGATATATCACTTCTTTAGATTTTCTCTTAGCAATGTTTAACTTTTTATAATTATATTTTACTTTTATTGTTATTAGCTATTAGCAGTTGTTAAATTGTTAGCAATAAATGAAAATATTTGATTTTACATATTAATTTGTATTGTGTGATTTTACTAAATTCACCTGTAATTTAAGTAGGTTTTTTTGTAGAGTCCTTAGGATTTTCTACATACACCATTATACCAACTGTGAGTGAAGATAGTTTTCCTTCCTCTTTTTTCAATTGTATGACTTTTAATTCTTTTTTTTTTTCTTATTTTATCAGCTAAGAACTCCTTTTAAATGTTGAAAAGGAGTGCAACAGATTTCCTTACCTTGTTCCTAGTCTTAGCTTCCTAGTGGTTGCCATAATGTTTACAAATATGTTATTAACTTATGATAACATTTCAAGTTATTATTGACTTAGGTTGGTTGAAATACAGCAGCTTTGTCTCAGAATAGCTCCATTTCCTTGCCTGTTATTTCTGCTGATGTGTGTGTTGCATGTATATGAACTCATGTCTGTCTGTATGTGTGTGTGTGTGTGTGTGCACTTTTTGGTTTAAACAGGCATGGATTTTAGAAGTCAAGAGAAAAATAAAATGATAAATATCAGTATTTGATCATTGCCCTTATATTTACCATATCTAGTGATCTTTATTTCTTCCTGGCTAGCTGAGTCACAATCCAGTGTCATTTCTACTTAGTCTGAAGGGATTTCTTTTCTTTATTTTCTGTAGAGAAGTTTCTCTTAGTTTATTATTTGTAAAATCAAGAACTGTATTTTACCTTCATTTTTGAAAGATAATTTTGCTGAGTATAGAATTATTGGTTGATAGCTGTATTACTCTGTGTGTTTGTGAGAGTGTATATCACTTTCAACTTGTCATTTCACTACTTTATGTTTTCTGTTGTTTCTGATGAGAGATTCACCATCAAAAGTTTTTTGTTTTCTGTGTCTGTGGGTACCTCTTTCTCTACATTCTTGTTGCTCTTAAGATTTTCAGTTTGGGCTTGCTTCAGCAGTTTGATTGTGGTGTGTCTATGTCTAATTCTCTTTGTTTATATTCTTCATTGGTTTTATTGAGCTTGTTGGATTTGAAAATTAAGGTTTTTATACAAATTTTGGACATTTTCAGCTATTACTTTTCTTTCTGGGGCAATTATCCACATATTTGATTACATAATATTGTCCCACAGTTCTGTCTTCATTCACTTTTCTTCCAACTTTTGTTTCTTTCTGTTTTTTTTTTGTTAAATAATTAATACTCATATTTCTTCAGATTCAGTGATTCTTTCTTCTGCCATGTCCAAAATGATGTTTAACACATGCAGTGAAGTTTCACTTTAATTACTATATATTTTTACTCCAGAATGTTGTTTCATCATTCTAAATATATTTCCAGTAGTGTTAAACGATTTTTTAAGTATTTAAAAATATATAAAACTGTTGCTTTAAACTACTTGTGTGATTAATCCAACACATGTGCCTACACTTTGATTAGTTTCTCTTGACTATTGTTATTTTTCTTCTTGCATATGAATGACCACATATGTATATATATATATGTGTGTATATATATATATTTTCCTCTTTCTAGTACTGTTTGGTTGAAAACTATGTATGGTACATTGTACTCTGTAGAGATTCTGTCCTTTGTTCAATTTTTTTTTTTTTTAAGTTAACTGATTTTTTTTTGCGTGGACTCAAACAGCAGAATATCTCCCTCATCTTGTGTAGTCACTAATGTCCCTGTCCAATATTTTTTTTAAGCATTGTTCCCTAGAATCTCCCTTGGGCCTCTTTTCTGTGCACAGTAGTCAGTCATTTTAAGTCAATAAGACCTGGGGGTGGAGCTATATCTAGGTTGAGGAACCCATTCAAAGTTGAGCAAATTATGTAGTTCTACTTGAATTTTACTTCACAATGCTCTCATGCCCTACTCATATGGTAAGAAGGCTGCAGATTTGCTTTAATTCCTACCTCATGAAGTAAGAACTTCTCTAGAGTAAACACTTCTAGATTTGTTGTTTACTTTTTTCCCCCCAATGCTCTGAAAACTCACTTGTGGATAGTTTATTCTGGTTTTATGTTTGTTTTCTGTAGAAGGAAGTTGTTCAGCTATCTTTATGCTACAATTAGAAGAAGAAGCTCCCTAATTAAAGTTTTAATCAATGCACCGAAAATATTTTGAAGAGAGTAGCAACGTATTTTTATTTATAGATCTTCTGGGCTAAATAAAGTATGCTGTTCACAAATACTAAATAATACTGTATTAATAAATTCCTATGATTTCCACGCCTTAATCTTTGTTGTGACACTGAAAAATAGAATTTAAGTGTATCCTCTAAATAGAATTTCAAAATTGCTTCATTCAGACGGTGAAATTTTTGCTTCAGTTGTGCTCTCCTCAAATTATCTAAATATTTTTCCTTTGAAATTATTTTTATAATATCATAGTATGGTGAGATTTCTTTACTTACCATAATATACAAAAAAAGTCGCCTCATTGTTTTGATGCAAGAAAATGTCCTTTAATCTGCAATTTATCTACAGAGATTCCTTGATTTCTTGGTCCTGTGGGGTGCAGTACATAGAGATAACATCCTCTCCCACTGTGTGTTTATAGCCAGGAACATACAAATGAAATGTAAATCAATCCATTTCCTGAGTATTCTGCGGAAATTTCTATAATTAGTCTCAATATTTTACTGTTTGGCAACTTGATGGTGTCAGGAAAATTTCCCTTAGATCTTTAATAAATATCTCAAATCTTTACTTTCTTTTGCCATAATATCAATCTATATGTTAGGTGGTTTCCATCTTTGAATTAGAGTTAATGTGTTGCAAATCGATTTTGCTTTATCCTCATAAGCAGTTATTTCCCTAAAATATTTTTTGGAAACAAAATGATCAAACCTCAAATTAAATACTTGCAGTGCTTTTATTTTTTTTAGGTTATGCAATGATAGGAATATTTGAAACTGTTTCAAAAAGAGGGACACAGAACTAGTATTAAAATTAAAACTTCCCTTGTTTCTCCCATGAAAGGATCTTTCCAGTGAAATAATAACTGTGTGTGTTGAGCCAATATTAGTCTATGAGAAATAGTTTCTCAGATGCCATGTTTCAGCTGTGATTAGATCATATCCCGAAGGAATTTGACTATATTTTTCTTTCACCAGCATAGAGAGTAGAGTAGTTATAATCTTAGTAGAAATCTATGAGACATTAAGAACTTAATTTTAGAGAACTAAAAGCAATGTGGGACTCCAGGGTCATCTAAAGATACATTCTCAGAGAAAATATTATGTTTTCACTGTTAGAGAAGCTGGTTATTCAGATAACTTTGTATTTTTATATATTAACTTTATTTGGAGAATTACTTAAACATTAAGTTATCATTCATTTTAAGCACAGAAATTAATTGAAAATAAAACTAATTGAAGACTAATTGAAAATAATAAATTAAACTAATTAAAGACTAACTGAAAATAAATAATATTATTTTCAAATAATTAAAAATAATAAATTAATTGAAAATCTCCCCAAATCCATTTCAAAAAGTTGCAATTCTTATTCTAACTTGTTATTCCTGAAATGTTAGATTGATCAATTTAATCAAAATCCTAGTGACTGATCAATTTTAAGCCCACCTTTAAACTGATCTTTAAGCTTAGTTATAAATCAGCTTGCTAGATATCTTTTTCTCAATGTCCTGTAGGTATCTCTAGCTCATGATATAAAATGCCTCTACCATGAAGTATTAATGCCACAGCTTGCAAACCAGTGACTCATTCTCTAATTTTCACTTCCAATTTATTTCCCCCATTCACTTCAGAATTATCTATTTAAAGCACAAATCTAAGTACAATCAGGCTGGCCACAATTCCTTGGGCATTGTATGCTCTTTTGTGTCTCCATTCTTTTGTGGTGCTACTTCTATCTCTACATCCCTTATTTGGCTTTTGTGTACCAGAAAACATCTGTTATTCAAGAACTGGCTCAAATGTCACTTCATCTGAGATACTGTATTATTCATGCTCTTTAAGTTTGCAAGAAAGAGACATTCTTATATTACTTTCAACAAAGTTAGTTTATAGTAGGCTTTGTGGAGGCTTGGGGCAACATTTATTTATTTATTACTCTAAGTCTTACTGCTTCCACATAAAAGGGATATGGTTAGTGAATGGAGTTATTAGCTTTTTTATAAGCATAAAACATTTTGATATATTTCTTATGTACCAATTTTTAAAAATCCCACTCTAGATAAACCTAGGGTAGTTTATGTAGCCAAACAGAATTAAAGAATAATAGTTTATTCTTATGTAATATATATTTCAGGATACTAGAGGAATGGGATGTCCATCTTTCATTAATCTTCACACACATTCATGTCTTCATCCAGAAACTATTGAATTTCTGATTCAGGTTGAAGAAAGTTGTTTTGGGGTGGGAAACATGGAAAATCTTACATGCAAAGACTGTTAAAACACAGTAACTGAGCCCAGACTTTCTGTAGACTTAACTGGCTTGCCTGATGTCTTGGTTAAGGTTCAACCAGGGGAGCATACAAGTATGATTAATATATAGGGTTTACTAGAGTAATAGAATTACATAATTATGGAAGCTGTTGAATAATTCTAGGGAAGATTTATACCGCTGTGTCTGCTGGTGAGCCTAAAACTGTTGTCGGTAGGTCTGAACAGATGGCAGGTAGGAAGAAGCTTGACCTGAGATGGAGGAAAGCAAATACAAATTGGAACTGAAAGGGACAAATGGAAGCATATGCATGTCTTTAACTGCCTGCAACCTCAGAAATGCTAGATACTTGCAGAAATTGCTGGTAGCCATCACCTTGGGACTGTGTGCCTGACACATGACTTGAAGCAGCTGATGTAGGAGAATTGATGAGAGGTAACATAACTGCCGACTCAGCAGGCTGAGTCAGTGTATGGATTGGCAACTTGTGAAGGCTCTGGTGGAGCTCAGATCACCATTAGGATCTTTAGAATGAAGTGATTTATGCTCCTTTTGCATCTTCAAACTTGCAAAAAATTTCCGTTGTGCCTATAACTTAACCCAGAATTACAGAGGGAAGGGAATTCTGGGAAAAGCAGTTTGGGCATAGCTAAATTGTCACTATAAAATTATGTTAACTGGGTTACTTTCTCTAGAGGTTGGTTAAAATGTAATCATCTTATTGCATATGACATTTCTTATGATTTCCAGTGTTTGAATTTTTCACCAAATGTTTTAAAACAGGTGTGGAAAGTAGTATTTTAAAAACAGATACTGGGGACACCTGGGTGGCTCAGTTGGTTGGGTGGCTGCCTTTGGCTCAGGTCATGATCCCAGTCCTGGGATCGAGTCCTGCATCGGGCTCCTTGCTCGGCCGGGAGCCTGCTTCTCTCTCTGCCTCTGCCTGCCACTCTGTCTGCCTGTGCTCACTCTCTCTGACAGGTGAATGAATAAAATCTTTAAAAAAAATATTAAAAACAGATACTGAATTTCTCCTTGAGTTATGATTCTTCTGTTAATCATCTTTTATAAGCAAGCTAAAAAAAGGATTTTCTCATACCAGGATCTATTATTTCTCCTATATATCAATTTTTCTGCCTTTCAGGAGTATTATTTGGTCTGGACATATTGAACAGCTTAACTCTACCAAAATATATACCTGCTCAAATTACATGATGGGTTCAACTATATGCAGAGTTTAATCAGTGTTTTGTGTCATCTTAAATCCCATACTTACATTTTCTAATACCAAATGAGCAAAAACTTTTATATCTATGTAGCCAGATCAGGAGAATTATATGTATTTTCAGTAAGATATTATACTCTTTAAGAATGGAAAAGACTGAACATAATCTGATTACAGCTTTTTTCTACAAATGGCTGATATAAAATATAATTTTGTGTGAAAAATAAATCCAGCTGTGCCATCTCTGTTGCCATTCCAGGAATCCTTTATTTTGTTATTGTTTTAAGTGAATTATAAGCTTAACTGTTTAAGATTGACTTTGTTTTAAAGTCAAGTCATGAAGTGAAATTAAATATATCTCAATATTATATATTCTACTAACAGCCTTTTATAATGAGAGATATCAGTTAATTGCCATATTTATTTCCACTTTGGTATAACAGTTAAGATAATTTTCATTTATTGATACATTTTGTGGGAATGTATAAGGCACTGATTTCCTCAAAAACTAAAATCAAAATTTTAATTCCTACTGTAGCCTGAAGAAACAAACAATAACAAAACAAACTCCATGTCTCTGTGTAGAATAATACATCTTTTTCTAAGTTTACTCGTTTGGTACAATAAATTTTAAGCTGGACACAAAATAAAGACATTCAGATTTCCCTCTAATTAAAATATACTAACAATTCATATAATGACTATGCAGATGAAGATAAAAATTTCAATATTATAATGAATGATTGCTCATGCATATATATGTATATATGTACATATGTATATGCTTGTATACAACACATATACATGTTTTTTTTTTTTTCTTATTCTACAAGGATAGAATAGAAGAGTGGCTTGAGAGCTTGCATTTTTCAGATGGGTAAAACAATTTCTCCCTTGTATATTCTCTTCCTCTAATGTAATTTTACACTCTTCTCATTGTGTATTGAAGTGTCTGTAATCTTCCTTGGATCTGCATAGGTGTGTGAATATGGCAAAAATGATGCTCTGTGACTTCCAAAGCTGGGTCATCAAAGACAAAATAGTTTCCATTTGATTATATTGAAATACCTTTCCTTGGAACAGAGTTACTATGCTGTGTGAAAGTTCAAGCAGCCTTTGAAAAGTTTCACCCAGAAAGAAACTCCATGAAACTCTCCTTCCTCCACTACCCTCCACAAACACACAGTGGCCTGGCTGAGTTTCCAGGTTTAGCCAGTACCAGTTTACCAACTATGCAACTGAGTCATCTTGGAAGTGAGTAATCCAGGTTTCTGTCGAGCTACTTGGGATGAATCCATGTAGAAGGAGATGAACCAGCCTCACTAAACCCTGCCTGTATTTATATTTTTCAACAAAATAAATAATTATGTTTTATGTCCTGAAATTACATTATAAAAGGCAATTGAGTTTCCACCTGGTTAGTTTGGAACACTTGCCTTTAGAGTCCTGAGTGCCATGTAACAAATCCAAGCCTACCACCTTGTCAGGATGCTCAGGTCACATGTAAAAGCTATTTGTAGGTGAATGACAGATTATCAGCTTCTTCCTGTCCCAGCTGAGATCTCCAGTGACAGCTACCATCAACTATCAGGCATGTAAATAAAGAAGTCTCAAGATGAGTCTGGCTCAGAGCTGGCCAGCCATTGTTAATCTGTGAGTCCTTCCTAATGAGTCCTTACATAACAAGGACCAGAAATAACCCCACCGTGCCTGTTCTTACTTGCTATTTCACAGAGCCTATGAGAATAATTAAATGGTTGTTTTGAGGCATTAACTTCTGAGGTAATTTTTTACACATAAATAGGTAGGTAGCCTGAAAGTGGTATCAGTGATGGGATGCTGCCCTTACAAAATCTAGAATATGTGGTGTTGGTGTCGGTCCGTGGTAAGAACCTGGTAAGACATCAAAGAAGCCATTAGCAGGAGTCTTTAGGGCACCAAAGACAGTGTTAGTACAAGTATAAAGGACTGTAAGGAGGCTTGTAGGTGAGGGTTTAAATAAAGTGAGCAAAATGTTATTGGAAGCTGGAGAAAAGGAGAGCCTTGCAATAGTAGAAAGTATGACTGACAACTAGAGTAGTATAGAAAATAGAGGATATACTAATACACTTGATGATCTAGCTAAGGAGATCTAGCTAAGGCAAAGTTTTGAGTATACTGTCTATCATTTTCTAACAGCCAAATATACAATGAGAGAGGGAAACATTTAGTGTAAATATAAATGACCCTAGACTTGCAGAGTTTGTAAATGAAAGTTTCTCATTTCTAAATTCCCTTGGGAAAAAGATTCATAAGGTAAGAAATAGCTACAAGTCATAGATTAACTCCCAGGCACTGTCAGGGAAATGTGTCATGATAAAGATGAAACTAAGGGTGCAACGTTAAAACCATTTGTTAAGACCTCCAAAAAGGCTTCATAGACCCTTTAACACATACAGAAGGCCTTCAAAGGATCTTAATGGCATGCTCTGTGGTCATCTCTGTAAAAAATAGGGTTTCTAAGAATCTTGAGAGGCTTTGTGTCATGGTAGATGCAAAGGGAGCCCCCAGTGACAAGTTTTTGTGGCTGTGGCTTTTCTCTAATGGAGTATATTATAAATTGATACCCAGAAAGCCTACATGTTATTTTAAAGAAATGATATATTGAGTTGATAACAGGAGAGACAATAGAAAATAAATGAAGGCTTTTAGACCCCTTTAAGGAATACAGGCAGGAAATGGGCTGAGAAAACTACTCATTGCAAATACAAGCCATTTCTTATGAGGGGAAAAAGAAAAAGAAAAAAAAAAAGTATGCCTCAAAGGACAAAACTATGAACTCAGAGCATGGCGCCTAGAGCCACCAAGAACTCCCAGAGAAAGGAATTTAGCTCTTAACACTGCACTGGCCATATATGCCTGGCTGGATTCTGAAAAACAAACAAACAAACAAAAAAACAAAAAAAACCCCAAAACAAAAATAACAACAACAAAACAAACTAGGGGCAGTGTGTCTCCTGTTTTAGAATGGGAATATCTGTAGTAGCTATTCCATGTCTGTCCCATTGTCGTGAGCTGCCTGTATGGGGAGGCGGATAATTTGTTCGCTTAGGTTACAGGTCATCAATTTGAGACAAATTTTGTTCAAGGACTTCTACACAAGGTGTGAAACCTGAGAAGCTTCATATATCATGGAACCAGATTTACCTGAGGGTATCTTGTGCTTTGATGAACTGATGTTATAATAGGATAAGGTTTAGGAATTTTTGAGACAGGTATTGCTATATTTTGTTCGTGAGGAGGTAGTGGATTATCTTAGTTAGAAGGCAGACTGGTAAACTGTATTTTCCAAAAAGGGTTGCAGTAATATCTCCCATACTACATGTTATTTTTATGATGTGATTTTGACACCTCTCTCACTCAGAGTTGGGTGAGTTCAGTTCCTTTTAAACTGAGCAGGCTTGTTAAGTATGGTGGCAATTAGACTATGGTACATCCAAGTACAGATCATAAAAGGCAATATGGTTTGCATATGATTATCTTGGAGCATTTGCTTTTATAGCTCTGAGCAACCATGAAGTCAGTATGTGTTATGAAGAAGTCAAGGTCACATGGAAAGGCTATATGTAGGTGTCCTGGCCAGCAACTGTAGGTGAGACTTTAGGTTTTGTATCATTAAATTTAATTGATTTATAAACTTTTAAAAGATTTTATTTATTTATTTGAGAGAGAGAGAGCATGAGAGAGGGGAGGGTAAAAGGGAGAAGCAGACTCCCTGCTGAGAAGGGAGCCCATTTCAGGACTTGATCCTGGGACTCGAGATCATGACCTAAGCCAAAGGCAGTTGCTTAACCAACCGAGCCACCCAGGCACCCAATCCATTTATATTTTTAAATAATCATGAGTATATTAAGATTTATGTCACATATTTTATATGCAGTGCACTTTTTCTCATTTTAAGAGGAGAACAAATTTTCTTCTGATTTGAAAATATTGTATGTATTTTTTAAGTATGGTAGTTATTCATACTTAGTGAAACTCTATTTATGTTTGGATTTCCTTGCAATTTTTCAATGATTGACTCTTGAATTAGCCTGACCATTACTTTAAGATTCTCTTTAGCCACACTCATCTGTCTACCTCATAATATTGATATCTTCTGATTTTAGTCTACAATGATAGGAGTATAATTTCCATTTCTTTTCCATTTTTAGTCTTGATGTTCTTATATGATAATAATTTAAAAATATTTTTTGTATGACAAAATTTCTGAGGTATCTTTAATTACAGCTTTATTTTAAAGATCTATTTATTTGAGAGAGAGGGTGTGTACACATGTGATGAGGGGAGGAGGAGAGGGAGAGAGAAAATCTCAAGCAAACTCCCTGCTGAGCCCAAGGGGGGAGGAGCCTCGATCCCACCACCCCTAAATCATGACCTGAGCCAAATTCGAGTCAGATGCTTAACCGGCTGAACCAGCTAGGTGCCCCTACATCTTTAAGTATCAATTTAGTTTGCCACAAAAATAATAATATCATACAGTTTATTATTCTTTGCACTTTGAAGATATTACTCCATTGTCTTCTTGTTCTTAGTATTGTTTATAAATGTAATAGACTTGATTAGATTTTTAAAAGAATATCTTTGTTTCTTTATTATGTGTCTGACCCTAGCTTTATAAAAGACCTTTATGCTATGAGATTTTTAAATATGAAATATTTTCTGTCCTTCTAATATTTGGATCTGTTTTCCTTACTGCCTCAAATATTTCCTTTGCTCCATATATGTTTTAGCTCTTTATAGGATTCTTATTTTAGGGAGTTACATGTCCATTTCTATGCTATTTGTACCTCAAGTTTGTATCCTTCCAATATTTTTTATTCTTTTCTGATGATTTATATAAGGGTTTTTAAACTTAATATTCCAGTTTAATAAGATGCCACTTTTGGCTGTATTATTCTGTTATAGAATCCTTCTACTGAATTAGTTACAATTCCAATCCAAATATGTTTTTATAAAAGCTATTTCCCTTTGGTTCTTCTTTATGATTTTATCTTCATATTACCAATAACTTTTATAATAGTTTTGCTTTCCTTTTTCAAGTATTTGATTTTTTTTTATATCTTCATAGCCATTTATAATCCCTTGAGGATTATGAACAACTGGAGTAGAAAGTATACAGAAATAGGGGCTAAATCCCCAAATTTTTGCTTGTTCTGGTGAATTGAATAGCTGGGTTGAATTTGGTCAAGAACATGCAAGCAGCTGCAGTGAGAATTTCTATCTCCAGATTTTCTGCCATCCCCTGACCCCCACCTCCAAAAAGTGAACTGCTTATAAAGGGATACTGTGTATCTACTTTTATGAAGTGACTGTCTCCTCTGTTTTTTATCCTCCAGCCTTGAGAAATGGAGGGGACAGGAAGAAAACACAGGCTAACACATTATAAAACCATTTTATTCTGGTTATGCTCCTTTCTCCATCCAGACTCTGGCAGCATCCTGGTGCTTTTCTACATTAGGTTCACTTTATACTAAGCAGTATTAAGCAATAGTAAAATATATTGTCTTTTTTTATTGAAGTATAATTGACACATAACATTATATTTGTTTCAGGTGGACAATATAATGATTCAGTATTTGTATATATTGCAAAACAATCATCACATTCCCAACTGTCATCTCTACATTTAGGTCAATTTATGCTCAGCAATAATAAGAACCAGTAAAATATATTTTCTATTCGCCTTACTCAGACTATTATTTAAGTTAAAATTGCATCTTTCAAAATAACATATTTCAGTAGTTGTCACTATATTCTTTATTGGATTATTTTTCTCTTTAGATTTTAAGAGCAACATACAGGAAAAGGAGAAACTAAGAGAAAACTAAGTGTTGATACCTCATGTTTGTTTAATTATATTTCATTGTAGACTAATTCATTCCTTAAGTATTCGGGTATTTAATTTTATTGTAATCATTTATTTGCTTAAAATTTTAATTTTAATATGTTTTTAAAAATTTAACTCTGTCCACAATTGTTTGATACTCCTCCTTTCAAGAGGTGGAGACTAACCCACACCCCTTTTGTGTGGGCTGGATTTAAGCACTTGCTTCTAGCAAATAGAATTAATTGGAAGCAATTATGTAAGTCTTTAGTGACTAGATCACAAAAGGGACTGTAGCTTTCTCCTTTCTTTCCCTGTCTCAAGGATTGTTGTCTGAAAGGGTGAGTTGCCAAATGTGGAGGGTATGTTAGCATCCTGTGCAGACATCCACATTGTGAAGAACCAAAGACTTTTGCTAACAGCCATATGGATAAGCCATTTTAGAAACAAATCTCGCAGCGCTATTCAAGACTTCAAAAAAATCATAGATATGGGTGAACTCACGCTTGTAACCTCCGGAGAGATCCTAAGCCAGAACCACCCAGAGAAGCTGTTCCTGAATTCTTAACCAATAGAAACTCTGGGATAATAAATGTTTTCTCTTTAGAGTCCCCAAATTTTGAAGTAATTCGTTAGGCAGCAATAGATAACTAATACAGCATCTTTAAACTTAATAAGCTAGTGCAATTGGGTTTAATTTCTCTATTTTAAAATATTTGTTATTCTCATTATTTTTTGTATTAAGAGGAATGGTAAGAGCACATGTATTTTCTAATAGTTTTTGTTACTATTTTTTTAAGATTTTATTTATTTATTTGAAGGACAGCACAAGCAGAGGAAGGGAGGAGCGGGGGGACAGGGACAAGTAGACTCCATGCTGAGCACTGTGCCCGATGCAGGGCTCGATATCAGGGCTCTGGGATCATGACCTGACCTGAAGGCAGATGCTTAACCAACTTAGCCACATAGGGGCCTTGAGTATGTGCTTTTTGGTAAGAAACCATGAAACTCTCCCAAAAGCGGACATGCCATTTTGCATTTACACCAGCAATGAATAAGAATTCCTCTTTCTCCAAATCCTCACCAGCATTTGGTGCTGTCAGTGTTTGGATTTTGGCCCTTCTGGTATGGGTGGAGGTACCTCATTGTTGTTTTAATTTGTGTTTCCCTAATGACATAAGATATCGAACATCTTTTCATATACTTGCTCACCATGTATGTCTTCTTTGGTCAATTCTCTGTAAAGGTCTTTTGGCCATTTGTTGATTTTCTTATTGTTGAACTTCAAAAATTCATTGTGTATTTTCTATACCAATTCTTTATCAGAGATGTCTCTGTAAATATTTTCTCCCAGTCTTTCTTTGTTTTTTTTTGCTTATCTTTTTATTCTACTGACAATGTTTTTTATCAATCTAAAGTTTATAATTTTAATGAAGTCCATTTGAACTTCATTATCAATTGTTTCTTTACAGATTATACCTTTCATGTATCCAAAAAGTTGTCTCCATATCCAAGTTTACCAAGATTTTTCTCCTATATTATTTTCTAGGAGTTTATTAGTTTTGCATTTTACATGTAGGTGTATAGTTTATTTTGAGTTAATTTTTACAGAGAGTGCAATGTCTATGCCTCAACTCACTGTTTTACATAAGGATGTCCAGTTATACCATTTTTGAAAAGAGTATCTTTTGTCCATTTATTACTGTTATGTAGCATACTTTCAAAACCAATTTTATTTAGGTATAATTTATATTACAAATTTAATCAGTTTTAAGTGTAAGATTAGATGAGCTTTGACAAATACATGCAGCTTCCCAAATAATAATAAAGAATATTTTCATCACCTGAAATAATTCTCTGAGAACTATTTGTAGTTAATTTCATCCCCTTAATCCCAATCAGTGATCTGATTTCAATCACAATAGATTTGTCTTTTTGAAAATTTTAAATAAAAGGAATTATACATTACATTATCTTTTGTGTATGTCTTTTCATTTAGAATTTTTTTTTTTTTTTTGAGATTCATTTGAATAGAGTGAATTGAGTATAATTTGGGGACATTTTGGTATAAAACTACTATAAACATCTGAGGACAGATCTATGAACCATACATTTTCTTCAGTGTACACCTACAGTGGGGGATGCCTTGGTGGCTTAGTCCTTAGCGTCTGCCTTTGGCTCAGGTCATGATCCCAGAGTCCTGGGATCAAACCTCACATTGAGCTCCCTGCTCAGCTGGAAGCCTGCTTCTCTCTCTCCCACTTCCCCTGCTTGTGTTTCCTTTCTCAGTATCTCTCTCTCTGTCAAATAACTAAATAAAATCTTTAAAAAAATATACATCTACAGTAGAATTTCTGAGTCACATCATGAATAAATATATAACTGAGAAATGGAAGAAGAACCCACCAAGATTACCCTTTTGCATTCTCATCAATAGTGTTTGAGAGCTTCAGTGGCTCCTCATTCCCATCCATTCCTGCTGTCTTCCAAGTCTCTAGTTTTAGCCATTTTGCTGGGTATAGAGGGATTTCACTGTGGTTTAATTTTGTATGTACCTAATGCCTAATGGTGCTGGATATCTTTTTAACATACTTATTTTACATTTGAATATTTTTCTTGGAAAAATGCCTGGTAAAATATTTTATCCACTTTTACTGCTTATTCAATTAATGAGTTGTTACTATTGAAGAGTTCTTTATTTATCTTAAACATTTTATTTATTTATTTATTTATTTATTTATTTATTTATTTGGGGGGTGGTAGAACATGGTAGAAGGAGAAGGAGAGAGAGAATCCCAAGCATGCTCCACACCTCCCACACCAAGTCAGTGTGGAGTGGAGTCCTATGCAGGACTTGATCTCAGGACTTTGAGATCATGACCCTGAAATCATGACCTGAGCTGAAATCAAGAGTCAGTCGTAACCAACTGAGCCATCTAGGTGTCCTAGTCATTTATATATTTTAAACAGAAATCTGTTATTAGGTATATGATTTGCAAGTATTTTATCCATCTCAAAACTGATTTTACATTTTCTTAACAATGTTTTCAAATAGCACAAATTTTTATGAATCCAAATTTTAATGAATCCAAATTTTGTATCCTGTGTAAAGAATCTTTACATAAACCAAGGACACAAACTTTTCTTCTTTCTTTTCTTCTAGAAACTTTTCAGTTTGACCTCATATTCATTTCCATGATTCATTTTAAGTTATTTTTTGCAGCATGTGGGTTATGGGCTGAAGTTTATTCTTTTGTATATAGATGTCAAATGTTTTCAGATTTTTTTTTCTTTTGTGAAAACTATACTTTCCTCCTTTTCTTATCACCTTTGTGGAAAATAAAGTAACCAAATATGTCTCAATTAGACTCTATAGTCTTTTCCCATTGATCAGTATAGTTATTTTCACCCTAAAACCACACTGCTATTATCTAAAAAATGAGTTAATTTTTAACTTTGTTTGTAAAGCAAATCATAATTAAATGAAAAAAAATGAACTCACATATACAATAAAGATCTGTAATGCTTGTCTGGAAGTGTTTAGAAAGCCCTTGGGGGCTTATATTTCCCCTAAAGGTAGAAGGATATGAATAATCATTTAGCCAGTTTTAATAACTGATAATGCAATCACATAAAAACAAATGCTTTACTTCTCTGTATTTCCATCAATAAAGGTACAGGACATAAAAATCTAAATATAATGATTGTAGACTCATTTTGAATTATTTATATCAGATATAAAAATCATTTTCTGATTTTCCAGTCTCATATATTTTAATAATAGTTCTCAGAAATAATCTGCTTCAAAATTCATTAAAATATATGATGACTATGTATTTTTTCATGCCAAGGAAATAAAATGTCACTAAATCACTAACATTAAACTTCGGGACTCTGTGTCACTAAAATTCAACATGTTTCTTAAAAGTCACATCTATGTGTAGTATAAGCACAGAATTAAAGATGTTAGTAGTTTCCATATTTATTTGTCTTATATAAACCTCATAAGTAGCTGAAAGAGTAAAGAAAAATGAGACACAATCTTGTTTCATATTAATTAGTTTAAGCTTCACAAATCTAGATGCTGGCCTTGTTTTCCTAGTAACTGGCACTTTGTTTCCTTTTTGTTTTTTGTGTTTTTTTTTTTTCCTATAAACTCTAGTACCTCCATTGTCTAACTAGTGAATAATAAAAGCTGAGCCCCCGTATAATTTTTCAGTAATTTTCAATTTTAAATACTTAATCATTATTCCAATTCAGCTCAGGCATGTAGAGAAACAAACAAAAAAAAAGGGGCTAACTGTCACACTTAAAATAAAAATGAAGGACAAACTGCAAATTTATTTTTCTTGAAGTTTTAGAGGGGACTGAGATCACAGGATAAGTAATCAACCTGAATCTAGAGATAGAGATTGGCAGGGTGAAGCAGAATCTGAGTATTTTCGTACTTGGCAGGACCTATGACCATCTAAGCCAGCAAAATAAACAGCTAGAATTTTTAAATACATTTACAAAGGTCACACACAGAGTGCTTACAAGTTTTTCCTCCAGGAATATAAGAAGTTCGAAGGACATTTGGTAAAACTGAGAAAGTTTACCTCGTGGTGCTACATAGGGGATGAGAATAGAAGCCACTGTTAAATTTGTCTGCAGTACATCTCTGTCTTCCTTTGGACCAAAATATTTAATATTCTGGCTGAAAGCAAAATTGTAAACCAAAGTCACTGGTGGAACCCTCTGCTGTTGAGGGGTAGGCAACAGAGAAAAAACAAACCTCTTACTCTCAGGGAGGGGATAGCATGCTTTCTAGAGCCAATATATATTTGGAAGAGAGACAGGAACATTTCTGAAGGTGAGATCCCAGGGTCCATGTTCAGAAAATCAGAGACCCCTCATCTTTCTCCCTCTACCCTGGAAGGTGACAACTACCACCTACCATAATGTTGGAATACAGCTGTGATAGAGGTAACAGAATCTCCTGAAGAACAGCACAAAGAGGAAACCCAAAGTCAGGGGCACCTGACTGGCTCAGTCAGTGAAGTGTCTGCCTTTGGCTCAGGTCATGATTCCAGGGTCCCGGCATGGAACCTCATGTCAAATTCTCTGCTCAGCAGGGAGTCTGCTTCTCCCTCTTCTCTCTTTCTCTCTCTCTCTTTGTCAAATAAATAAATAAAATCTTAAAAATAAAACTCAAAGTCAAACAAATGCACTCAAAATCTAGCAAACCTTAAACTGCTACTGACTTCTATTTAGGTGAAAATATACCCATAGGAAAAGCCTAAAAGCCTAAAAGAAAGGCTTACGATATGTATGTACGTACATGTGTCTGTCTGTATGTGCGTATATATCAGTATTGACTGACCTAAACTATACATTTTTAGCTGTCAACAAAAGTATATATGATAGACAATTTTATTGTCTGTCTCATTATCTAAAGAGATCTCATTATCTATTATTGCCTGTCTCATAATCTAAACCTATTATAAAACCCATATATGGCTATGGTACCTATTTTGGAACTACCAGAAAGGCATTTTAAAATATCTGTGATTTGGATGCCTGGATGATTTGGTTAGTTGGGCTTCTGCCTTTGGCTCAGGTCATGATTCCTGGGTCCTGGAATTGAGTTCTGAGGCAGGCTCCCTGCTCAGCGGGAATCCTACTTCTGCCCCGGTTTGTGCTCTCTCTCTGTCTGTCAAATAATAAACAAAATCTTTAAAAAAATAAAAGTGAGATAAAATAGCTATGACTAGTATGTTAAAGCTTCTAATGAAAATGATAGGCAACATGAAAGATCAAGTTGGTAATTTTAACAGAAGCTATAAGGAAAGAATTAAATTGAAATGATAAAAATAAAACACATAAAGATTAATAATGATTTATATGGACTCATCAGTAGACTCTAAACAGACTAGGAATACAACCTAGGAAAGAATTAACCAGTTTGACAGTAAATAGATCAATAGGATTTCCTCCCTACCCACCAAGGTGGGAGGAGGGGGACAACAAAAAGCAAAGGGAAAAAAGTGGGGGGAAAAAAGATAGGACAGAGGCTTTGAGACCTGTGGAATGATATTAACATCATACTTTAAAGTAAGTCCAACCGTAACTTCTGAAAGAGAAGAAAGAAGGAAGTGGGATGAAGATACACTTGAGGAAGTAATGTTCAAATACATTGCAAATTTGTGATGAACACCAAACAAAATACATAGTACTCTCAGAGAGTAAGAAGTTCTCACAGTCACAGAAGTGTTTAACAAAACAACACTAAAGGAATAAAATTAAAACTTGGTATATCACATTGAAACTTTGAATACAAAAGACAAAGGAAAAAAATAAAGACAAGCAGAAGAAAGAGTCAAATTGCTTGGAAAGAAACAATGGAAGAATATATCAGACCTCATGCCTGACATCATGCAAATAAAAATACAATGGAGTGACATTTTTAAAGTGCTGAAAGAAAAACTCATCCATTTCTTTGGTGGGAATATAAAATAGTGCAACGACATTTTCAGTTAGTCTGGCAGTTCCTTTTTTACTTTCTTTTAGAAAAAAAATTTCTTTTGCAATCATTATATTTTAAGAAGTTGCAAAGATATAAGGTAGTAGAAAGTTTCTGTGGATCTTTCACCCAGGTACCCTAAATCATTAGGTCTTACCTAACTATAGTACCATACCAAAACTAGGAAATTGACATTGGTATAATATATGTATACAGATCTATGTTACTTTATAATGTGTAGTTATAAGATCTCCCCCAAAATCATGATAAGAAACAGTTCCATCCACAAATATCTCCCTTGTGCTATCCCTTTAATAGAAGACACACCCTCCTCTCTCATGTCCCTAACACTTGAACATCACTAGTTTGTTCCCCGTTTCTGTACTTTTGTCATTCAAGAATGTTATATGAATAGAACAGTCCTGTGTAACCTTCTGATGTGAGATTCTTTGACTCAGCAATGCCCTTGAGATTTATCCAAATTTTTTCATGTGTCAATAATTATTTTTTTTAATTATTCTTTAGTATCCCATGTTATGGATTAACCTCAGTTTAACCATACACACATTATACAGCATTTGGGTTATTTCTATTTTGACTAGCACAGATAAAAGTACTATAAAAAAATCACATAAAGATAGTTGTGTCTGTGAACTCAAGTTTTCATATCTCTAAGAATATATGTCCAGATGTATGATTGCTGAGTTAGATAGTAAATATATATGTAATTCTTCATCTCTCAGAGGATCTGTACCATTTTACATTCTTACTAGTAATGAATAAAGAAAAAAATGTTGAGAAGACATTGGAAATTTAAGGTATATAAACTACTAACAAATTGATAAAAAGAAAAACAACTCTTCCAGAATGGAAAAATAATATAAAGAGCAAAACAGAAGAGAAGAAAATAAAAATGGAATTTAAATGTATGAAAAGATGAGCAACTCACTATTAAGCAGGGAATTAAAAGCTCACATACAGTAAGATACTAATTTATAGTAACAAGTTGACAAGAAATTTAAAATCCTTGTAATAGCAAATATTTGTAACAAGGTCAAGACGTTGGAACTTGTTATGTTTCTTGCAGAATTGTCTTTAGGTATCACCACCTTGAGGAGCAATTTGGCAGTATCTGTGAAATTGAAGATGCAGCTAAAAGACAATTTAATGGAAAAATCATGTCCTTTTGATCTACCTGTGTTTTCCTACTGCTACTTGTAAACAGCTACTGACCTGCTAGTGTACTGACTCTAACTTCATTTGCCTGGATCCTGCTTTTCTGGTTGAGCCCTTCCATCAGAAAGAAATGGGATATCAGAAATGGATCCAGGAGTAGTCGGGAAATGCCTGTGCTAATAACAATGCTGGGGGCACTTTTTTTTAAACATATAATTTATTTTACAGTAGGTGATTTTTAAAAAGATTTTACTTACTTATTTGAGAGAGAGAGTGACCATACATGTCCCTGAGCCCGGGAGGGGCAGAGGGAGAAGCAGACTCTGCTGAGTGGGGAGCCTGAGAAAGCAGGCTTAATCCCAGGACCCCAGGATTACTACCCGAGTGGAGGCTGATGCTTAAGCGACTGAGCCACCCAGATGCCCCTGACAGCTCTTAACATAGGAGATAGAAAGGCAGTGGCTGTGTGTTTCAGCCTTCTTGTGTTCTGGCAGAATAATCCTGAGGCATGTTCCATACAATCCCCAGAGGTTTTGCATCCCTGTTGCTCAGTGTGGTATTCAGCTTGTTAAAACATATTTTATTGCCCATTCTTTCTTTCCTGTTTTCCTTTCCCTACTTTCTCATTTGTGGTTCCTGGGATATTCTCCAAAACAAATCATCTGTATCCAAATTCTTGACTCAGTTGGATTTGTCAGGGTGGGGGTTGAGAGGGGGTGTCAAATTAAAACAGAGTAGAATTTTCATTGCAGCATGGTTTGTAAGAGTGAAAAAATGAAGATGTTTTATTTTGCTGTTGCACATTATCTTCGCAAGATAAATCAAGATTTTTTTTTCATCTAGAAGAATTAAGTGTTTGCATCCGTTTAATACTCCCTGAATCTTTCAAATCAAATATATAACCTTCGATGGGATCAATACGAGCTGTGCCACAGTTTGGCAGAAGTATAGAGAACACATACACATGACTATGAAATAATAGGATTAAACGCATGCTTAGAAATAAATACAGATACTAAGTTTTGAGTGAGTGACCATGGTAATGTTCATTCCAAGACAATTCTGACAAGTCAAACAGAAAGTAAAATTGTATTTTCTTTGGTGAATCAACGATTCGGTTTTATTATACTTTGTATGAGTCTGCTCAGGCTGCCATAACAAAGTAGCACAAATTAGGTGGCTTAAACAATAAAACTTTATTTTCTCACAGTTCTGGTGACTGGGAGTCCAATATCAAGGTGTCAGTATGGTTGGTGTCTGGTGAGAGCCTTCCCCTTGCGTTACAGCAACTGCCTTTCTGCTTCATGTTTACATGACCTCTTTGTGCACACTTGTGGGGATGGGGGTAGGACACGAGGGAAAGAGAGAGGCAGACAGAGAGAGATGGAATCCATTACTCATTGATTACTAAGAGGCTTTTTAAATTATATACAAATTACTTTTTTTGTATTTTATTTTATTTTTTTTCCAGTGTAAATTCATTGTTTATGTACCATACCCAGTGCTCCATGCACTATGTGCCTCTCATAATACCCACCACCTGGCTCACCCTACCTTCCACCCCCCAAAAAACCCTCAGTTTGAGACAAACCATGAGAGGCTGGACTCTGAGAAACAAATTACCTTTTTAACTTTGATCTTGCCTTCTAAGAATTTATTACAAACTAATCATATGTGGAATATATGACTTGGAAGAAAACTTTGAGATTATCTACTCTAACCACCCAATGCAAGAGCTAGTTTTATATGTTTTTGGTAAGGTATTAAAATTATATTATATCTCTAGGTGTAGGAAGCAGTGAATTATGTTTACTTGAATATTTAGAAAGTCATCCTAATATTGACCCATAATACATATTCCTATAATGCCTATATATTAGCCTATAATATATATACTCTTATAACATCCGTACACTAGATCTAAATCTGTCATCTGAAAAATGCTAAACATATATGTTCTCTGCTTCCATATATCATATAATTTATGGTAATTCTAGCCCCAGAACAACTCAGGTACCCAAACTGAACTGAACTGAATATGCGTATTACCTGTCAATTAACATATATCTTTCTATGTGTTTCTCATAAAGATTGTTAGATCAATTTAGAAACTCTTTATCATTTAATGCCATATCAGTATATCGTTTCAAAATTGAGGTTGTTTGGTTTGTTGTTGTTTTGGTAAAAGGAAGAGAAAGAGTAAAATCGCTTGATTTTAGTCTCCACTTCCCTCCTTTGGAGAATAATTGGTATAGAATAAGTCTAAAAAATATGGTATTGTAAGAAAAATTCAATGATTATCACATTGTACATGAGATACCACTATTATTATTTCTACACTTCATTACTCTCAATTCAGAGATTGGATTCCTTTTGTATTTCGATGTAGTTCTTCTAGATATTGTTCTTAAATTATCATCTCTAACTTTCTAAGTTATTTCCTATCTCCAATGGGGATAAAGACTGGACACTACATATCCTGACTTTCTTGCCCTTGAGGTTTAACTGGTGAGAAGCTGTCTCATAAGATAGTAGAAGAGTAGAAGCCATTGCTCTCAGGTGGTAGTGGAGATAAATAGGTGGGCTTTGGCAGATGGAAGATGTGAGTTTTTGTCCATTGGTTTAGGGAATCCTCCTGACAATTAACCCTCTGTGGTGTGACAGGCAACTGAAATTGTGAATGGCTTCCTGAGATTCCTTCACTTAAGGATTTCTTGAAAGCAGCTTTTCTGATCTTCATTCCTCCACTTTCCAAGAGTTGGTTTGGCCTCTAGTTTTGTGTACTAAACTCTTCTAGATGTGAACTACTTATGGTGTCTCAGATTTTAATGGCTGAGCCCTAACTGTTCAATAGTGGATATTTGGCACTGTTTGATACTGCTAGGGGGTACTTCTCTTTTATTCATAGTTTATACGGTTCTGTGAGAAAAATCCCAGAATAAAAAAAAAAAAAAAGGGCCGTGTTAACTGTGTATCTCTATCATACCCAAAGCTCTTATTGTTTTTCTCATTATTTCAAAAACTATATTTTAGAATTTCAAAAAGTTGATGCTAGTGGAATTTGTAAGGTCAAAAACTGAGAAAATATGTAAGGAAATAAAATTAATATAGTGTCAAATCATTTTGATGAATGCTGTATTCTGGGCCAAACTCTAGACTGCCTGGCTCCTCTGAACCTGATTAGGCCTCATCTTTAGACATGTCCTCAGGAGTCCAGTTTTAGCTAGAATCCTGCTAAGTAGGATTAGTGAGAATCCCCCACCCTTGATATGTGATCACCCAGAATATCTGGTCAAATTCCTCATCTCCACTATTTCCTGAGTGATATCTGTTTACTCCAGCCTGTCCTAAGCAAGAATTGTGTTAGGTCTATTAAGCCAGAATCGCCACTTACCTCTGATGTTTTATGTAGTAACTTTCCACCCATCAGTCCTCTAAACCTTACTCTTTGAATATAAATCCCCACTTGTCCAAACTGTATTTGGAATTGAGCCCAGTTATATATGAGGTCTCTTTTCCCCTATGATAACAGTTCTTAAGTGAATTTTGTTTTGTTTTGTTTTGTTTTCCTGCTTTAACTACTGTCTAGCTCTGTTTTTTCCTTGACAACTTAATTTTATATTATTTTCTTTTTTCCTCAAACTTTATATTATAAAAGTCAAAAATGAAATTTATCCTAAATTGTGAAAATATTGAATAAATGAGATATCACCCTACACTTGATCTTGGCAAAATCAATATTAAGATATGAGGGACCACGGAGGACTCTTTGAGTCTTCCAAATAAAATAGCAAATGTAAAGTTACACTGCATCACTTGAGGGTTGACAGAGGTTAGTGTTCTCATTCAAAACTAGAAAAATCACCATCCAGTGAACACTTTTGTGGTTAAGCTGAAGGGCAAATATTTAATAAATGACAACAGAGACTAGCTCTTGCTGAAATAACCCTGGCTTGTATAGTGAAATGATTTTTTAAAACTCTGTCATTGGGAAAAGATAAACTTATTTTAAGATTTCACTTTACTGTCATATAATTGTTACCATTGCTGATTTCACCTAAATTATGGCAAGGATTAATTGTAGACCCTAAGCTCTGAAGGAAGTAGCTTAACTCTTTTTCCAGAATTCACTAACCACAAGTCCTAGAAAACTATGAAGAACAAGTTTCACATTTCTGGCCTCATTTAAGACTGAAATCATTTTGGAAGGAAATTTGAAGAGCTTAGAAAAAACATCCAAAATTTCAATTTCTTCTTTGAAACCTTGGAATTCTGCCTGTTAATAATCTCCATGTCTTTGCTTAGAATTTACCCACAGCATCAACTGACAGGAAACTGCCCCTCACCCTCCACCGTCCCAGCAAGATTGTGCCAAAACACTCATCAGAAACCACAGTTACAAAAATAGATCCAATTGACGACTATGCAGTGACTAAGAAACGGATGTACCGATTTTAGCTATCTTTATTCTTTTTCCCTTGTTTTGATGGTGGTGGTAAAAAGAAAGCAAGCTACGTAATAGCATCTGGGCCAACAGCTTGTATACCAAGTCCAGCCCTATGTAATTTCAAATATTTGAGTTCTTATAACATCCCTGAAAAGCATGGTTTACAATGCAAACACCACAGACATACAGTACAGAACATTTAACTATAGTCATGCTGCTGGGCAGAGCTCGCAGCAACAGCAACAATAATAAAAGAAAATTCTCTTTGTACAGCTGAATGGCTGCACTAGAATTTTCAGTGTTCAGATGTAATTAGAAAACAGCTGTGAAGGAAAATCAATTGTTCTTGGTAGTCAATGGCTAATTTTCCACAATCAAAATAAAGAATGCAATATGACATGTTTGTAATGAGCAAGTAATTGTTTCTCTTTCGTTTATTGTTTTAACATTTTTCCCTTTACTTGTGGGAGCTGTCATTTGCTCGCTTTAGGACAACTTCTCCAAGTCTTTGCTTCTCCCACCCATATTTAAGTACTAGCAACTGCCAAGCAGGCTATATTGTCCAGCTCAGTTTACTTAAGAGTGCCTTGTTTATGATGGTGATTTGTGGACTAGCAAGGCAAGGCTGTCCTTGCTTTTATGAATTCACAATAAAGCTTCCATAAATGGAATGATTATTAAACACTAGCATTTATTCATGGAATTTAACTTTGATTCATCCCGCAAAGGTCTCATGTGTCAAAAAGACGCAGTTCCCAGAAATCATTGACCTCCTGCTCTAAGTGCTTCTGAATTGCAAAACAAAACTAAACTAAAACAACCACATGACCCTTTTTTATATCCTTCTTCTAGCATTAGCATAGACAGGAAGGGATTGCCACAGCAGATGGATAGAGAAGTAAACCTCTGTGGTGCATATTTGGAATAGAGATGGATGGGAAATAAACTAAAATGCTACAATAGGCTAATGAAAGTAAAATTGTTTTATCATGCAAAAGAGTCTGGTTGAGAAACACCAGGAGGAATAACACTCCTATGCTGCTTTCAGCTGATAAAAAAAGAAAAAATACCCTGATATTATTTGGTGAAATTAACCTTTATATTGTGCTTTTTTTAATGCTTGTTTTCTGGAGAATTCTTTGAAAGTGAATATAATGGCAATTTAAGAGAGTGACATGAATGGTAAATAAGAGTTGAATTTCAGTTGCCGTGTGATTTTGGGACCATGCCTAAGTATTAGTTTCCCTCTTTTTCTAAGAGAAAGATGATAATAAATAAGTGAATATGGAATCTTCCTTTTCCTAATAATTATGATATGAACTCCACGACTGTATTAGTTAATATTTGCAAAAGTTTAGAGTTCTGGAGGGAAAGCATCCTTCAGCCTTTCAAAAGTACATGATTAGGGGTGCCTGGGTGGCTCAGTGGGTTAAAGCCTCTGCCTTTGGCTCGGTCATGATCCCAGGGTCCTGGGATCTAGCCCCACATGGGGCTCTCTGCTCAGCGGGGAGCCTGCTTCCTCCTCTCTCTCTGCTTGCCTTTCTCGCTAATTGTGATCTCTGTCTGTCAAATACATAAATAAAATCTTAAAAAAAAATAAAAAAGAACATACAAAATCTCTAAAAAAAGGTACATGATTATTAAACAATAACCAATAAGTGATAACTATCTTTGTTATGTCCATTTATGCCTGCGATTGACAAATGTTTGAAAGTATAGTTGAATTTTTGTGAACTTTTTGTCTTCAGAGAGCCTGCTCCAGACTTAGTGTGGTATTTATTAAATATCCTGTTTTATGGTCTCAAAAAAAACCCATTATAGACCAAAGTATCAGGAAAGTGTTTTTATGAAGCAATCTAAATTAATGACTGGGAACTAAAATTTTAAAGCCACTTTTTATAATTCAAAGTTTGCGAATATTATAAATTTTAAACTGAAATGAATTTTTCAAATGGTTAAGACACCATGAGATTATGGGAGCCATTGTCCTCTGTGATTATATAACTACCTACCTTAATACTTTGCCATGTTCGGAAGAATACCAGTAACTTAATATTCATGATACTCCACATGAATCTTGAACTTCCACAGTTCTTTACCTCTGCTTTTCTTATCCTCAGCACAGAATGCCCTTTCTTCCCACTTCCCATATTTTGTGAAAAGCACTGCAGGCAGTGTCAAGAGATGTTTGAATGATTTTAAATTTGTTTTTAAGGCTGGGATGTTATATGTACAGTTTTAGACTTGTGTAAGAAAACCAATGGCAATTGGGTTGGAAGATGAAACAATAGAACAGAAGTCTAGGAAGAAGAATATACTTGAAAACCATTTAGGTGGTATAATTAAAATATATATTATAGAATCTGACAACCAATTGATGTGAAGGAGGAAGACAAAAGAAGAAACGGAGTTCTTAAATTTTCCAGGATGGCAGCTATTATATTATCACATTTAACATATACGTAGTGTATCACATACTTCCTACATGTAACAAAAAGCTCCCCTACCTGCCGCCTTGGCTGAATATCTGGTAAAAATCTCTTCTCTGCTGGTCACAAGAATGTGACTGATGGTCTGTTATTTATAGCTTGTCTTTCAGAAATTTAAAAATTGTGAGATAGTACCCAGAGAATCAAGGCCCTTAAATTAGTTAAAGTTATTTCATGACAATCTGAAAAGGAGTCAAGCATTCAATTCCTGCTGCTAAGGTTCCCAGATCTTTTCTTTCCTTTGCTTTTCTGAGAGGTTGCTTCTTCAGCTCCTTCTTTGATTTTATGATCAATGCAGGAACTTTTCCAAGAAGTCCTAATCACTCAGATTTTCTCTTTATTTTATTCAATTGGTTTCTGTTACATGGAACTCACATATGTTAAAGTGGTAAAGAAATTAGTACCTGAGATTGGGTTGCCAGCAATGGATCCTCAGTGAAAACTAGATGGCTTTGGTATCCTTCATATCAGACCAAGGCATGGCCATAAAGGAAAACAAAATACAGATAAATACCCCCTGGATGGTAACATAATGGTCATGTTTGGCAGTGGCAAAATATCCAGCCAGATCTTGATTTCTAATCCTTTAAGACTATATCCTTACAGACAGAAGCTCTTTGGAAAAGGTAGCTGTTTCCCAGACCAGTTTTTATAGGACATAGGCAATTGCAGAAACATGGAGAGAACTGCTTCAGATACAGCAGAACATTTAACACAAAGAATAACAAGCCCAATTTTTAAAAAAATATTGTATGAAATAATGGAGTGAAACCTAAAGCTGGACTCTAAGCAGGGCCAAAACATAAATATGGATGCCTTTGACAATAGAATAACAGCCATAAAATCCAGACTCAGAGATTTGTTCTAAATATTGTTGAAATAATACAGAGGTTAGACATAGTACACAACTCAACTAGATTTGTTACGTAAAACAGGGGTGGTGATTAGAATACACTATCAGTTAACTACATTAAGGATATCTCAGAATATGTAGATAATTTGGAAAGGCCTCTCACTTCCAATGACTTGTATCCTCCAGATGAAAAAATTGCTATTTTATATTCTTTGTTAACAGAAGATGTGATTCTATGCATCATTCTCTGACAGAGACTCTGACAGAGACAGATTGTCTCTGACAGAGACAATCATTCTCTGAAATTCCATATCCACAGGGCCACATCTCTCATTGATACTCTTTGCTGGGTTAATAAAATCCAATTTTAACATGGTCATAAAAATAAAATAAATGACTTGGGTAGAGGAGTTACATATATCAGTAATTACAGGAATTAGGTATAGTATTCCACCCAAAATCTTATGGGACTTGATGATTTCAGAACGCATATCTTGCAAATGTTCCAGGACACGAGATACCACAGCAGGGCATCCTGTTTAGCACAGATATTGCGGTCAGGGCGACCTTAGTAAAGTTGCTTTAGTATGCAGATCCCACGGTAGCAGAGCCCAGAATGGTCTTGGGCTTACTGCTCTCTACAGGTCCCCCTTTCTTTTAATTAATAAGTACGGGGACTGTGCCTGTCTTAGGTCAGGGAAATCATGCATGTTCATAGGTGAGCACCTTACCCATCCTTGGTGGGCTGAGCAACTTGGGCTTGCCCCTGTCTTAGGTGGTGTGCGCAGATGCAATAAGTTTGAGACATGCCTTTCCCAGTTGCCCGTCTCTGGCTAGCCAGTCCAGCTCACTAAGGCGGAGGGCCTTTTTACACCTCCAACTGAGACTCCTTATTGGCCAATTCCAGTTTATGGTAGTGGACCTGTATGGGTTGCATTTTGATAGCATCTATTTGTTGTTTAACAAAAGCCATAAGCTTATTGAAGAGAAAGGGCCCCAGCGATAGTAGAAGTAACGGGCCAACCAGGGGCCCTAAAAGGGGGAGGAGATAAGGGAGGATCCCATTAAGCCCGCTCCAAAGAGGGTTTTCGAACAATTCTCTTCTCTTCACTAGATCTTCTTGTAGCTTTTTGATCTTATCTCAAACAATCCCAGACTTGTTGGCATAAAAGCAGCAACGTTCCTGTAGAGCTAAACAAATTCCTCCCTGTTCTGCAGTGAGAAGGTCTAAACCTCTATGGTTTTGCAAGACTACTTCAGCTAAAGAATCAATTTGGTCTTGGAGATCATTGATAGTGCTAGACAGAGCCTGGATGTCATTGATCAGTTGATTTGACGGTTTTGTATAGGAATGCAAGGCGACCCCAAATCCGGCTGAGCCGGAGGCTAAGGCTCCAGAAACTCCTAGTCCAACAAGCAAGGGAACAAATTGTATTGCTCTCTTCTGTCTACCAGCAATGTAATCAAGGCTCGTCACCAGGAATAATGTCAATGTCAGGCAAAATAGCTGCCTGTACGCAAAGTCCTGACCAGTTGGTGGGCAGGGCGGTGAATGCTAAGTTCCCTCCACATGCAAATACTTGCCCCTGCTCAGGACATAAGGCAGAGGTGTAGTTGCTGGTTTGGGAGCAGTGGGTGAAGGTAGGAAATACTACATCTATATCATAACTATCAATATTGAATTTTCCCTGATAGCACTCAGACTGGTTAAAGCCTATAGGCTGCACTCTAAAGGGCAGGCTAATGCTGCAATTACCAAAGGTGGGAGTTGAGGCATTAGCAGGTATTGCAAGGGGCATAGGAGTGCCCAAAGTCATACACAACCAGCAATCTTTGGCAAGAGAGGGGTTGGAGTGGTTTAATAATGCAAGTGTAGCCTGCAGAATATTAGAGGTTTGAGTATTTAGGTCAAGGTTTCAAGGTTTTGGGAGGGCTATCGGATGATAGTTGAGAGGAGGGTAGATAAGCTTAATGATCTCTTCCAGTCACTGTTGAACTTTGGATTCCCTAACCCTCTCAGTAGGTCCGCAGCCATCTGAGATGTAAATAGGAGCTTCAGTTGGCCAGCAGACAGGTTTGCCAATCGTACCTTTGCAAGAGGCCTGGCTATATTTATTGGTTCTAGTCCTGCTATTAGGATCATGCTCGCCTCCAAACGAGCCAGCAGAATTCTTTTGCAAGATGGCGGTCAGATAAGTCTGGCCGTTGGAGAACGTGCATTGTTGTGCCTCTCGATAACAAGAGGAATGCATCACTGTTTATTCTAAGCAGTTACTGGGGCAAGACCCTGGCTTTCAGTCTATGGTAGGGATGATGGGGGGTTTGTTGACACATTGCCAGGACTGTGGGGAAAAGCCCATCATGGATTTTGTATGTGTTAGATAAGCAGTCTTGGTACCGCAATCAGTAGATTGGGTATAAGATGTTGGATACATACTTACCGTTCCTCCCTTGCAGTTACAGGGGGTTCCCCAGAGGGCCTTTCTCAATTTGTTGTGGTCGACAGGCCGTCCAAGTCCCCCTTCCAATGGCAAGACATTGGTAAGGATCGACAGGATGACAAACAGCATTGTTTCTGAAATTGGAACGGAGTCATCTCTCAGGGGGTATTATCATCCCTGGAGTCCGAGGAAAGGTTAATGTCGTCCTTGTTGTGGTCCACCTGTTTGGCCAGACACTCTGGGAGCCATCTAGCTGCTTTCATTTCTTTAGAATAAATGCAGACCAACCCATGTCCCCAAATGAGTATGGGGTCTGGTCCATGCCAGGAATTATTTAGGGGATCTTTCCACATAACTGCAGCAAAACTTTTTTGTGTTTCAGATTGCCAAAAACATGTGGCTGCTGAGGAATTGTCTGCATCCAGAGTCAAAAAATTTAAAATAAACAGGGCATGTGATAGTAGATTTCTGGGGGTCCCCTTCGTTGGGTACCATTCTCCCTTTTTAATTTTCTTTAAAGTGGTTTTGAGTGTAAGGTTAGCTGGTTCAATTATTCCTTGGCCTTGTGGATTGTATGGGATGCCTGTGACATGTGATATGTTAAGATGTTTACAGAAGGCCGCAAAACCAGAACTCGTGTACCCAGGCCCATTATCAGTCTTAATTTGTTGTGGGCACCCGAGGACAGAAAAGGCTGTTAGGAGGTGGGCGATAACATGCTTAGTAGCTTCGCTGGTTTGTAGGGTAGCAACCAAAAATCCACTGTAGGTGTCAATGCACATGTGTATATATTTAAGGCTTCCAAATTCAGGATAGTGATTAATATCCATCTGCTATAAAGCATTGGGGATCAATCCGCGAGGGTTGACTCCTAGGTGGGGTGTTGGGAGGTGAAGGACACAGTCAGGGCAGGTCTTTACAGTATGTCGAGCCTGTTCTCTGGTAATTTTAAACATGAGTCTCATGGTTCGAACGTTAAGATGATGTAGGCAGTGGGCCTTTTGTGCCTGAGCAACTGGGTCAGAGGTTTCTTTAGAGACATATGCTTGAATTTTTGTGGCCATGTCTGCCAATCAGTTGCCCTCCTAAAGGGGTCCGGGAAGGATAGAATGGGCCCGGAGATGCCCAACGAAGAAGGGTTTGTATCTTTTTCTAATTAGGTTTTGTAGTTGTATAAAAAGGCGGCCAGCCTGTGAGGCATTTTTTTATTTGGCAGCAGGTTTCTAGCAGAGGGACAGAGTGGGCAACATAAGCACTATCAGTATATAAGTTGATGGCATCATGGGGGAAGGGGGAGAACACCGCTACAACCGCATACAACTCAGTGATTTGGGCCGAGGAACAATTGGTATGGAACCGGGTTGTATTATCATTCCAAACATAGGCAGCTATTCCGGTGGAGGAGCCATTGGTAAAAATTGTTAAGGCATGAGCTAGAGGCGTAGTGGAAGTGACTTTTGGAAAGACATAATCATGTTTATTGGCAAAATCTATCAATTTGTTTTGCGGATAATGGTTGTCCAAAGATCCTGTGTAAGAGGCAAGGGCAATCGGCCAAGCATCAGTGGTTTGCATCAGCCAATTAACCTGTTCCTTGGAATAAGGCAAGACAATAACATCAAGTTCCTTTCCAAAGTATCGTTTTCCATGATCTCTTCCCATAACTATGAGGTCTGAAATTGCTTGATAATATGGTGTAAGTACTCGTTTTGGGGAGACAGGTAAGTGAACCCACATGAGAGGCGCAGTTTGCCAAAAGACAACAGTGGGAGAGAGGGAGGTTTTACAAATGAGAAACTGGAGGGGTGAGTCATAATCCATGAAGGTGATAGTTTGATTTTGGATGGCTTATTCCACAATAGCAATAGCCTCTCTGGCTTTTGGTGTCAGTTTGCGTGGTGAGGTAGGGCGACTGTCTCCTTGTAAGACATCATATAGTGGTTTTAATTCACTTTTTGTTAGCTTCAGATAGGGCATAAGCCAATTAATATCACCAAGTAGTTTTTGAAAATCATTTAACGTTTTAAGTGTGTCTACTCGCAGACTTATTTTTTGCGAGGTGACATTTGATCCTTTCATTTGGAAGCCAAGATAGGTATAGGGGTCTTCTAATTGAACCTTTTCTGGGGCAATGTGAAGACCATGCTCTTGTAATTTTTGTTTGAGATGAGAGTAGCATAATAGAACTTCATTTCCCATTTCACCTGCCAGGAGGATGTCATCCATGTAGTGGATGATGTATATATGAGGCTATTGTTCTCTCACAAATTGGAGGGCAGAGGCAACAAAAGATTGACACAGAGTTGGGCTATTAGCCATGCCTTGAGGGAGGACCAGCCATTGGTATCTAAGCATTGGTGCCAGAAAATTTATTGAGGGGAGGCTAAATGTGAAACGCTTTTGATCATCAGGATGTAAAGGAATTGTAAAGAAGTAGTCTTTTATATCTATGACAATTTTGTAATAACCAAGCGGGATGGCCACCGGTGAGGGGAGGCCTGGCTGCAGGGCACCCATAAGAACCATAGTTTTGTTGACTGTCCTCAGATATTGCAACAATCTCCATTTCCCAGACTTCTTTTTTATTATAAAAATGGGAGTATTCCAGGGTGAGGTGCTAGGCATAATGTGGCCAGCTTGGAGTTGTTCCTGCACCAACTGCTGTGCTGCTAACAGTTTTTCTCTGGATAGGGGCCATTGATCGACCCATACTGGCTCATCAGAGAGCCAGGTGATTTTTTCTGCGTGGCCTGCAGGAGCATCAATGACCCCTAAGGAAAATGCCCTATTCCAGGGCGAGAGAGCCAAGGACGTGGCTCTATGGGCTGTAGAAGCCCTGTTGCATTTTTTCCTAAGCCCTTGCCTGGAATGTATCCGTTTTTGAACATTTGCATAGTTACGATTTCATTAGGGCTGCAAATAATCATACCTAATTGGGAAAGGAGATCTCGTCCCCACAAGTTAATGGGTAGTCCTGTAATAACATAAGGTTGGATACATCCATGGTGGCCTTCATGATCCCTCCAGGTCAGTATTTTAGAGTTTCATTTTGGATTTTGACTTTGTCCAATGCCCTTAAGATGAGTGAGGGTATCTTCTAATGGCCAGGTTTGAGGCCAGTCCTCTCCCTTAATTATTGTTACATCTGCTCCAGTATCCACTAAGCCAGAGAATCTCTTTTCATCCAACCATAGGGTCATGAGAGGTTTTTGTGTTGAAAGTACCTCAGACCAATAGACATCAGAGGACCCAAAGCCTTGGTTTCCCCTGGTGCCATGAGCCACCTTATTGGACATGGAGAGAAGGGGAAGGAGTAACAATTGAGCAAATCGTTGGCCTGTGGGAATAGTAGTTATGACTTTTGGAGAAAACACCATTACTTTTATTTCTCCAGTGTAGTCGTTGTCAATAACTCCAGGCTATACTAAGAGGCCATTCATAGTAGTGCTACTCCTACCTACAATGAGCCCAAAGGTATTTTTTGGTAGGGGCCCAAATATTCCTGTTGGGAGTGCTTGGACTCCCATTTCTGGGGTTAATACTGTGTGGGTGGTGGAACTGAGGTCCAATCCGGCACTCCCTGTGGTGGCTCGGAAGAGGTCTGAAATGGATTGTTGCTTGCTGGAACAAAGCTGACTGCCCCATAGATTGTTTCTTCTCATCTATAGTTCCCTCAATAGGAAACCAAGAACAGACAGTCTTAACATAGTCAAAAAAGTTTAGCAATTGTTTGATCGTAACCTTTACCCCTCATGCCTTTAAAGCCTTTTTCAAACCTTCCATAAACAGTTCATGGTGGCTAATTTCTTGTCCCATAATCGCTGTTCACCTTACCGAGGTTCAGACGTGAGGGCAGGTTACCGCACTGTTTCCCTCCTTTTTCTTCTTGATTATGGCGGCCTCTCAGAACAGCGTTCTTCACTAGTTCCCCCGTTCTCGGGCCCCACGTTGGGCGCCACTTGACCCGACCCACGGGTAGTCAACGGAGACCCTAGAGGGGGAGTGAGAATGAAAGGACAAGAGACACAAGAGATGGAGACAAGACAGGATTCTGATCAAGTCTCGTTTATTTGTCAAGCTGTGGGGGTATATATAGGAAGAAAAGGTCGAGCAGCGGAAGGGAGTGACTTTCTGTTGGCAGTTAGCCGGAGTCACAAGTGAAGGAACTTGATGATTTTGGAATGCATATCTTGCAAATGTTCCAGGACACGAGATACCACAGCAGGGCATCCTGTTTAGCACAGATGTTGCGGTCAGGGCGACCTTAGTAAATTTGCTTTCGTATGCAGATCCCACAATAGCAGAGCCCAGAATGGTCTTGGGCTTACTGCTCCCTACAGGAAACTATACTGCTGAAACAAACTTGGAGTGAGTATTGATCTCCATTCTGTTCCATATTTTAAAATTTAAAACTCTCCATGTAATAAAGAGAATGCAGGGCAATGACAATGGAAAATGAGGGTTTTGAATTTAATCTTTCTTCTGCACACCCCACCTGGCCTTTATTCAGTTCCTGGATCCTTACCCATATTTCTTGTTGTGTTACGTTGAAATTTTTCTGTTCCTGCATAAGGCCAAATCTTCCACATGTACTCTGGATTCCCTTTCATCTACTCAAGAATGTTTCTTCTGTAATTAACTTTTCACACTTCTTCATTATTAAGGTCTCCTCTCTATTACATCATTTTTGTCATTTATAAAAATTTCCAATCTTAAAAAAAGATTAAAAATTAATCTCACCATGTAAGCCCACCAGAAATTTCAATGCTGATTCTTAGCTTTTGTAGAGAACAAAATTATGTCCTCCACTGCCTCACTTCCCATTTTTTCTTGCAACCTCTTCAATTCCAAAATTTATTCTCACTACTCAATATGAATAAGTCTTCTTAAAATCACCAATGATATCTGTATTGCCAAATTTTAAACTCAAGTTTTAATAATTTAAAATACATACCAGAAACTGGTGATCACCCTTTCTTGAAACAGTTCATGCGCTGGCAGGACGTCATTCTTTCTTGGTTCAATATTCCTCCTTAGCATCTCAACTTCTTTTTCTTATCTTATTGAGTCTAAATTTAGGAGTACTCCAAATTCTATCACTGATGATCTTTTCTTTCTACATTTATCTTATAGCTGATTTTATCTAGTCCCATGACTTTAATGCCATGCAAAAAGTGATGTCTTCTAAACTTACATTTCAATTTTTAATCTTTTTCCTGAAATTCAATTTCTTATTGTCAAATAATGCTTGTTTAGATGTTTGATAGGTTTATTATTGTTACCTTGCCTAACATCAAATTCTATATTTCTTTTCTTAAATCTCCAAATCTTTTCCCAAGAATTAATATCCTCATTAAACCACGTTTGTATATCCATTTACTATTGGGCTTTTTTTCCCCCCAGATTGGGCTCTTACAAATAATGCTGCCATGAATATTTTTTTAACATTTTTGGAAAATATATATGCTTTTGTCCTAGGTTTGTACCTTTAAGTGGAACTGGTAGATATGCACAAGATAAACTTTAAAGGTAAGGACCAAAAGATTTCTGAAGTGTACAGATTTTGACACCATCACCAGTGTATGAACTCTTAACCCGAGGCATGTTCTGAACAATACTTGGTACTTTCTATTTTTTTTTTTTTGTCATTGTGATTGATTAATAGTATGTAGTTGTCATTTAATGCACATTTCGCTCATCACTATTAAAGTTTGATATCTTAACGTGTCTGTTGACTATTTGGCACTCTGTAAGTACCTGTTAAAACTTTTGCCCAGATTTTATAGGATTGATAATTATTTTGTAGAGGTTATTTGAATATTTTGGATACTAGTCCTTTGTCAAAATTGTGTATTACAAACATTTTTCTCTGTCTACGGCTTGTCTTGTCATTCTTTTAAATGTGTAAATATAGTTAAATTTATAGTTTTCCCTTTATTGTTATTGATATTTCTGTCCTGTTTATCAAATTTTGCCTACTGCAAAGTCAAAATAATATTCACCTATATTTATATTTAGATATACAATCTACTTAGAATTAATTTTTGTGTATAGTTTGAGAATAGGGATTAATATTAATTTCTTTTCACTGGCATTACACTGACCTTATAGATCAGTTTAAGAAGTGTGGAAATACTAACACTACTAAGTCTCCAAATCCATGACCCTTTACCTCTTTTTTTATTTAGGTCTTCTGTAATTTAGCTCAATAATATTTTAAAATTTCATTGTAAATCCTGGTTTATCTTTCATTAAATTTATTGCAAGGTATTTAATGACTAACAAGCCCATTATAAGTTGATTCACCTCTTAGTTTTAATTTTTATCTATTGCTGATATAAATATAATTCATGCAAATTGGCCTTCTATCAAACAACTTGCTAAATCACACATTCTAATAATCTGTAGGTTCTTAGGAATTTTTATGATCATATAATTTCTGAAAAAAATTATTTCTTCCTTCCTAATCCTTGTACTTTTAACTTATTTTAATTGCCTTATTGTAGTGTCAAAATGTTACCTAGAAGTGGTGATAGAGAGTATGTGGTTGTATTCCTGACCTCCGAGTAATGCTTGAAATATTTATGATTAAGTATGATGTTTGAAGTAAGTTTCCTGTAGTTACATTTAAAGGCAATAGCAGAATTAAAAAAAAAACACTGTTTAAACGTCAAAAATAGAATTATGCCATGATACATGTATATATACATATATACATATATAGTGCACGTATATATACACATATATAGTACATCTTGTGTATCCATTCATCTATTGATAGACACTTGGGATGCTTTCATAATTTGGCTATTGTAAATAATGCTGCAATAAACATAGGGGTCCATGTTTCTCTTTGAATTAGTGCTTTTGTATTTTTTTAATACTCAGGAGTATGAAAACAGGATCATAGTATAATTCTATTTTTGACTTTTTGAGGAACCTCCATACTGTTTTCCACAGTGCTTGCACCAGTTTGCATTCCCACCAACAGTGTGTGATGGTTCCTTTTTCTGCACATCCTCACCAACATGTGTTTCTTTTGTTTTTGATTTTAGCTATTCTGGCAGATGTAATGTGATATCTCATTGTGGCTTTGATTTGCATTTCCCTGTTGATGAATGATGTTGTACATCTTTTCATGTGTCTGTTGGCCATCTGTATATCTTCTTTAGAGAAATGTCTGTTCATATCTTCTGCTCATTTTGAAATTGGATTATTTATTTTTTTGGGTGTTGAGTTGTATCAACTCTTAATATATTTTGGATACTAACCCTTTACCAGATAGGTCTTTTCTCATTCAGTAAGTTGCCTATTAGTTTTTTTGGTTGTTTCCTTTGAAGTTTTTATTTTGATGCAGTCCCAGTAGTTTATTTTTGCTTTTATTTCTCTAGCCTCATATCTAGGAGTCATATCTAGAAAAATTTTGCTATGGCTAATGTGAGACAGATTATTGTCTGAACTGTTCTCTAGGATTTTTATCGGTTCAGGTCACCTTGTGGTCCAGGATCCACTTTGAGTTTATTTTTGTGTATGGTGTAAGAAAGTGGACCAGTTTCATTCTATTGCATGTAGCTGTCCAGTTTTCCTAACACCATTTGTTGAAGAGAATGTCTTTCTCCCACTGCATATTCTTGCTTCCCCATTTGGGGTAATTTTGGTTCCATACAAATTTTAGGATTTTTTGTTCTAGTTCTGTGAAAAATGCTGTTGAGATTTTGGTAGAGATAACATTAAATCTGTAGTTTGCTTTGAGTATAGATATTTTAACAGTATTTGTTTTTCCAATCCATGAGTATGGAAGGTCTGTCCAATTGTGTCATTTTCGCTTTCTTCCATCAGTGTTTTATAGCTTTCAGAGTACAGGTATTTCACTTCTTTGGTTAAGTTTATTCCTACAATTTCTCTTTTTAATAATATTTTTATGATGTTTTAGCAATAAATGTATCCACTTTCAAACAATGACTTAGAAAGAGCTGCTTTTTTTCTATCCTTGAAAGGAGTTATTTATGATTGCTGCTACTTCCTTCTTAAAATATAGATGCATTCTCCAGTTAAACTAATTTGTTTTGAAGATTACCTTCTGGGACATTTGAAAGATTCAGTTTCTTTAATAAATATTGTCTCTTTAGAATTTCTATTTTTTGGTCGATTACAGAGAATCCTGTTTTTTCTAAAAATATGCTCACCTAATCTAAATTTTAACATTTTACATAAACATGTTTGTACCTGCTTATTGTCTTTTTGTCCATTGGATTTCTAATGATATATTCTTTTTCATGTCACCTATTTGTGATTTGTGTTTTGATTTAATTTTCTTCATTAGTCTTGCTATCAGTCTATATTTTGTTAAAAAGTATTTTTTAAACCTTATTTGATACCTTTTCATTTTGTTGGCATATTTTATCATCCATTGCTTTACTGAATGTTTGTGCTCCCTCCTCTAAATTCCAATATTGAAACCTAATTCACAATGATGGTGTTTGGAGGTGGGCCTTTTGGAAGGTGATTAGGCCATGATAATGGAACCCTCATGAGTGGGTTTTGCCTTTTCTAAAAGACCACAGAGAGCTCCTTTACAGTTTCCACCATGTGAGGACACACTGAGAATATGGCTGTCTGAACCAGGAAGCAGGCCCTCACCAAATGCTGAATCTGCCAGTACTTTGATCTTGGACTTTTCAATACCCAGAACTGTTTACAAGACACCCAATCTATGATATTTTTTGTTATAGTAACCTAAATAGACTAAGACACTCATCAAGAGGCATGTAATAAAATTTCCCAAAGTGATTATATATTTGTCTATTTAACTATTTTGAAGCTATTTTCTTAGGTGTCTATAAATTCAGAATTATTTAATCTTTCTGGTGAATTAACTATTGGAAAGTGTCCTTATATATCACTTCTTGACTAAAAACTATTGTACTTGAGATTAATACAAATTTTGCTAGATTAGTATTTATACTGTCATTTGCTTTCAACCTTTTTGAGCTCAGCTAGAAAATCTGCAGAGCACAGGGTTCAAGCTTACTTATTTGCCTTTTCATTCCTGAGATCTTAACTTATTTCTGTGTGGTGGCTTTACTGACAGCTCTCACCTCCAATTTTGCCTATTTAGTCATGTGAGATGTCCAAAATTATTCTGGTTTTGTGGCTCTTGATATCAACTTTCTGCATCATGTTTGCTGAGGAATCCATAAATCTGCTTGGAGAAACAGACATAAAATGTCAGCTTATCTCTCTGTGATTCCCTTATCTCTGAAACCTTGACACCTCCAGTTCTGTGAAACTCATCAGTTCTTCTATGTCTTCGTTTAAAAAAAATTATCCAGCTTTTCTTATTGTTCTTGCTTGCAACATTGTTCTAATACAACAGTCCCATCATGGTCAGAAGACAAAGTGTTAGAGTAATCTTTTAAAATACATTCATCACAATAGTCCTTTATTTAAAACATTAACATTACACTCAAATTAAAGTCAAAGTCATTAGTAAGGCATAGAGTCTCCCTATGATCTTGACACTCAGATCTAATATGCTAGAACTCATCTCTACTTCACTCTTCATTGTGCTTCAACTATTTTGACCTTTTTTCCTACTCCTTGATATTCCAAGATTAGCATATACAGTTTGCACTTCCTGAAATGTCATTCTCAAATATTTGCATGACTCATTTCTTCTCTATATTTAGTTCTGTGATCTAAGGCCATTTTATACAAGACCTGCTACATCAGTTCATATCCTCCTGATGCCATTTTATTTATCTTAACAGCCCGGTTTCCACTGTTACAATAGATGTTACTTGTATTTATTCAGTGTTTCTCTGTCTCTCTTTTCAGCAGATTTTATACTTCATGAAAACAGGCACCATGCCTGCTTTGGTCATTGCTCAATATCCAGCATTTGCAAAATTTCCTGGTAGTATATATGATGCATTTAATAAGTATTTGTACATTATGTCAGCCTACATTTTCACCTTATTTTGCATTGATTTACCTAGAAAATTGTAGCCTCTTTGTAGGCATAGAAGAATAAATTGATAAGTGAATTGTTTTATATTAAAAAACAAAAAGGAAAAGAAATAAATACAATGCATAATAAGAAGCAAAAACTAAGAATCAACCAAACAGATGATTTTTACTATAGGATATGACAGAAATTCTGGTATAGAGACTTCAATTAAACTGTGAGTTCCTGAAAAATCTGTGTCAAGACATGTGATGGATCACATGGTAGGTGATAGTTTGAGCTCTGCAAGAGGAAAAAAAAAGACATTTCAAAGTGATGCAAGATTTGAGTCATAAAGCAGAGCTTTGCAGAAAAGAAATTCCAGTGTAAAATAGCCAGAAAAAGTATTTTATCTGCAATAGAATAATATTATGTTATACTTCTAGGATATTTAAAAATTAATACATCATTTGGGAATATTTTGAATGAATTTTCTCAGCATTGAAGATAAAAGCCAGTGAGTTAAGAGTTAAATAGAAGTACAGATGCAGAAAGAGTAAATGTAGAATACTCTTACCAAGTTTTGTTTTGTTTAGGAAAAAGAGTGGTGAAATCACTTTGCTGGGGGGAGAAGTGGAGAGAAGTTGCTTGGAGAGTTTTTATTTATGGTAATTTTTAGGCATATGTTATAGGCTGAACTGTGTCCCTTCAACTTTCATTTGTTGAAGTCTTAACCCCTACTGTCTCAGTATGTGACTGTATTTGGAGATAGTTCTTTAAAGAGCTAATTAGTATGAAAGGAGGTTATTAGGATAGGTCCCAAACCAATATGACTGGTATTCTTGGAAGATAAGTAGATTAGGACACAAGGCATGAACAGAGGGAAGACCATATGAAGATATTAGGTGAAGATGGCCAACTATAAGCCAGGGAAAAGAATATATCACCCATGATGGTACTTTGCTTGGACTTTCAGTCCCCAGAACTGAGAGAAAACAAATTTCTGTTGCTTTAGATACCTGCTCTGTGATACTTTGCTATCCAGCCCTAGCAAACCAATACAGCATGTTTTCAAACTAAAAGGAAAATATGGAAGAAACAAGATGAACTGAAACGCTGTAGAAATGGAGACACTTTTTGCAGTAACATCAGAAAGGTAGTAAAGGGATGTGTCAGGAGGCAGAGGAACGTGTTTATCAAATCTTACTGCAACAGCTTTTTAGCAGGTGTGGTCAATACACAAACTAAACTTCAGTCTATACTTATTAATCTTGAACATCTCAGGCTAATTTCTAACACTCCACAATTTACTTACTGCTTAGGGAGTTTGGACTCTGAACTATTTCACTTACATAGATGTGCCCACAAGAGCATTTCTTTTGTCTCTGATGACCCCTTGGTCATTTTCACATACATCCAACTCAAATCTATTGTCAACACATTCATAGCTTTGAGTAGGAAATATGGTCAATAATAGTGAATTGACATTTTTAACAGTTAGATATATTTGTAAGAGAAAATTTTTCAAAAGACAGCAGTAGAAGTAAGTACTAAAGAAACCAGGACCAAAAAAAAAGTAAATAATTCATCTAAATTCAGTAAACTTCAGCAATTTGTAAAGCACTACCAAACAACAGATATCTAGAGATTTAGCAGAATTAATATGAGAGCCAGAAAATAGTAGCTGAATGGAGAAAACAGCATGAAAACTTTCAGAAAGAAAATTTTATAGCTTTCTGTTTGGTTAGAAAGAGAGAGGAAAATCTGAGGATCTGGATATTGGGTCAGATAGACCATTGCTTTGGGCCAGTACAATATGGACCAGAACCTACATTCTCAGCAATGGTGTAAACTCCAGCTGGATTGACTAATTTTGGTAGATGTACATAGTTGTACACTTGTGTGCAGCTTCAGGAAATCCCTAGTTTTGAATCATATCAAGGTGCCTTTTTTGTCATCTGGATTTTTCAGTAATATTTGGTCATGACTTGAGGGCTCCTAAAATCCCTATCTTATTATAAATACTAAATGCAAAACTAAGATGCTTTCTCCCTTTTTTATTTATTTTCCATGCTGCTGATTTATGTTTACCAGTCTACTAACTAGACAGATGTGCCAGTGGTTTCTGAATAATTACTTTTGGAGAAAAAAATCATTGTTTATAGAAATGTTTGAAATTATTTTGTCTTTTTAATTAATGACAATTTGCATCAGTCAGAGATTTCAAGGTCAAAGTTCCTAACTTCTTCATTTCTGTTTTTTCTTTTGACCCTCTGTCTTTTGCAGGTGATATTTAGATTTTAAAATGAACGAGAGGGTATTGTAATTCTCTGCAGGCAGTGGATCTCTAGCCATTGATATGTGTGTTATTTCACTAGGCTCTCAGGCACAGCAATGCTGGTCTTACAGCAGATTACTAAGACCTGAAACAGCTTCCCACTCTGATTAATAAAATGAACACTTCAAATTTGTTTATCTTATGTTAGATGTAGCCTGTAGTCGAACACGTATATTACATTTGGAAAATCAACAAAAATATTTAGTTAATCCTAGTAGCACTTGGAATGGTGGATTCATATATAGAACACTGAATTAAAAAAGGCAAGTGTCTAGTATAAATATTGAAAAATGGTGCAAAATGAAGCAAGGGTGGGGGTGCATAAAACAGACACTTGAGAAATTTTTCAAGCATGATTCTTTGTCTTCTTGAACTCCGATTTAAAGGTTGCTTAGCAACAGTGACAGTAACAGCTGGGACACCCTTGATCTTGTTGTGTAAACTATTAAAAATAGGTGATGGAAAGTGGCACCATGGAAACAATGACTATACTGAAGCAGGTGTCTGTAATGCTGCTTCTCAGTTTAATGTTAGAGGTGTAAATTACAAAAAGAAATAAAATAAAATAGCTCTACTCTCATTCTCTTGGACTTCAGCAAATGATATTTTCCTTCCTTTTTCATATTGTTCTTGTGTCTTCCCAAACATGTTGATTCAATAAATTGTTGATATTTTAACTGACTTCTTGATACGGTATTTTGATTTCTAAATTCATTTCAAATTGCAATGAATTTGTTTCTAAATTTATTTCAAAAGAGATTACATTTTTTATAACCAAGTTCTCATGAAATCTAGATCCCAAATAACCACATAAATATGAATCAACAGAGTACTATGTAAATGTCATTGTATATGCATTTTTTCAGGTTTCTCATTTATTAATATTAAGTTTCAAAGCCTGAGCATCTTGTACTTGTTTATTTCAAATTAATAGTAATCACCCTTAAATAATCCCTGGATCTTGTTTTATAAATAAATGTTTTAATAACAACATAAAAATATACTCCTACTATCTATTTCTCATGGACTTCCTCTCTTATGTTTATAAAAACAATAGTGAACAATACCTCAATTCTCATTTTCAGATAGCTTTGTAGGATGCCCCACCTGATGACTTAGAGAATCTGTATAAACCTCCCTGCTAGTTAGAGAGGAGGAGGCCACCTTTCCAACAATGTCATCTAAATCAAGAATTTTCTGTCCTTCAAGTAAATTTGCTTTTCTGAATATTCAATTGAGGCACCATTAAAAGGGTCACTGTTAAGAGATCTCATATTTGAACACTTATATAAAATATTTAATAACTAGAAGGGTCTATAAGACCATTTCTGTTCTTGTTTCGCAGATGGGTACTGAATGTCAAAAAGGTATTAATTTTAACTAAGGACAGAAACTATAATTTGTAAGGTAACATATCTAATTGGTAATAAAGCTGAGATTTGAACCAGAGTATTTCTCTCTGTATTACAATGCTAAATTTAGCCTATTATGCTCAAGATTTTGGAACCTTGCAAAGATTTGATTATTATGGAATAATACATTTAAGTGATAAGTTTCATGGGAATTTCTGCTCATTTTAGTTTTGTAAATCATACAGTAAAACTTTTTATTCATAAATCTCATAGAAACAAATATAAGATATATACATAAAGAATATTAAGAAAATAATATTCTTGTTTGAACTCCAGAGAATCTATTGACACTAAATTGAAAGGAAACATAAAGCAGTGAGTTGCGCTGACCTGAACCTTCTGGCATTCCAAACTCCAGGTCTGGAAGCAGGTAGATGTGAACAGAAGTTTGAATTATACAAAATAATGGCCAAAACAATTCTGTATGAGATGGACATTTGGAGCAAGGCTCAGTGTTTGAAATTGAAACACACAGTGCAATTCTTCATGCAAGAAGGGAGGTAGAAACCATTGCCCATGACTATGGTTTACATTACCCACATAGAAAATGCACTAAAAAAATAACAATAATTTTAGCAAGGCTACTAGAAAAAATATTAATATATAAAGTTCAATAGTTTTCATACAAGGTAATTTAAAATTAGAAATTGAGATATGGTATATGAAAATTGTATGCTCTTCAATATAAAGCATAAAGAATATGGAAATAAATATGAGGTAAATATTATTAAACTGTGTAGAGAGTAAATGATCAGACAGTACTGAAGACATTTAAAAAGTCACATATAATTTTTATATGAAATAGTATTTTAAAATACTTTAATATTTTAAATACTTTAATACATTAAATATTTAAAATATAAAATACATTTAAATAATAGTATTTATATAAAAATACTAAAAAAAAATCTCCACCAAAAAATTATTTATAAATTAAACAGAATTCCAGTTAACCGCTCATTAGAATTTTCCTTGGAACTTGACCAGCCAACATTACTAATCATAAAAATAAAAGGTCTCATTTTTAAATGAAGCTGGCAAGCCCTGAAGGGATACCTCTCACACACTAGCACTGATAATAAAAAGCATGCCTCACATTTGCCAACTTGAAGAAGCTACTTTACAGACTCCAGCAAAATGAAGGATTTCTCCTTGTACATCAACAGCTCAGCCAACGAAACAGCTCTTCCCAGCTTCCTCCTTTCCCCTATAAAAGCAAGCCCATCTTCTCTGTTCCCCAGATTTGCCTGTAGTTTGCCATAATTTGTTTGTCCTAAATTATAATTCCTCTCCTATTCCTGGATAAACTCATTTTGCTGGTAAAAAACCAAAAAACAAAAAACTGTTTTTTAAGATCAATAATTGTAAATTATCCCTAGGTGCCAAGGTAATTTTGCAAAAGGACGTGATGTGTGTAATAGCCCCACCTAACCCAATTATCAAGGGGATTCTTCTGGTTGGCTCTTTTATCATAATAAATATGCTATCAGAAAAGTTATTTAATTGTCTACATTTCTCAAATTTACTGAACTCATACTTGTATTTTAAATCTTTCATTGTAGTTGTCAATGAAAGTAAATTTAACTACTAAGTAGTCATCCCGGCTTAGCAGAATTTAAAATAGTCATCTATTCCTCTTATATTGTAAAGGAGAGTTTTCAGGGTTTTGTTTTTTTTTTTTTTTTTATTAATTTTTAACTTTCCATTATTTTGAAGAAAAAAAAATTAATACAATAATGACAATACTTCCCTCCTGAATTGTTTTGTAAAATGTTTGGATATTATCTTGTCCTAACTGTGCAGGTGTTCCAGAAGAAACACTTTTGTTCTGTGTTACTATTTTCAAAGGTAGCAATCCTGTTTGCTTATGTAGTTTTAAGAAGGGCAATTGTAACTGCTCTTTCTGTACTTCTCTCCTAGGCAGAAGCCCTATTGCTTAAATTATCTAGGATGTCAGGCTTTGGTCCTTTCTGATTAACCCTCTATGAATCTGTGATCCATTTTTTTTTTAAGTCTATGATACATTTTTAACAGGAATATGGTATACATTACTAATCTTTTTATTCATCTTATTTTACTTTTTTCAGTGTTCCAAGATTCATTGTTTATGCACCACTACTCCAGTGCTCCATGCAATATGTGCCCTCCTTAATACCCACCACCAGGCTCACCCATCCCCCACCCCCTCTCTCCAAAACCCTCAATTTGTTTCTCAGAGTCCACAGTCTCTCATGCTTCATCTCCGCCTCCGATTTACATCAATTCACTTTTCCTTTCCTTCTCCTAATGTCCTCCATGTTATTCCTTATGCTCCACAAGTGAAACCATATGATCAAATGTATATTATTAATCTTATTGTTCAAGTCATCTGAGCTAAATTTCTTCCTCTCCTAGAATAGTAATCTCCATAGGACCATGTTCCAATATGTAAAACATGTAATGTTAAGCACTCAAGTAACAAGTGTAAGGAAAACAGTTGTCTCTTTCAGTATTACAAATGTATTTTAAAAATATCTGGCTCCTGGGATGCCTGGGTGATTCAGTCGGTTCAGCATCTGTCTTCAGCTCAGGTCATGACCCCAGGGTCCTGGGATCAAGTCCCGCATTAGGCTCCCTGCTCAGTCGGGGTCTGCTTCTCCTTCTCCTCTTGCTACCCCTCCCCCCGCTCATGCTCTCTCTCACTCTCTCTGTCAAATAAATAAATAAAATCGTAAAAAAAAAAAAATAATCTGGCTCCTATGGTTATCCACTAGGACAAGTTGAACTTTTTCTTAGGTTTTAAATACTATCAAATTGCTAATTCAGTACTCAAGAAAAAATTCAACATTTCCTAGGAATATTTTAATTGTTCCCGAAAAATAAGTGACTTTGTTCACAGTTGATGTGGCAATTTACTTTTGTGGGGAAAACATTGAATTCAAGAGCCAAATTAGCTTGCTTCAAATCCTGGATCCGCCACTTATCAGCTATGTGGCACTGGGTAAATTTTTATTCTTGAATTTTCATATTGGTAACAAGGATGGTACTATTACTAACTTATTCACATGGTTCTTATGAGGGTTAAATGACTTGGTGTACATGAACCTCTTAGGAGGAATGTCTGACACAGCAATCACTATCTGGGTGTCAGGTGTGATGATCTGGTTGACTGAGTTGGTGGTCTTGCTCAAGCTCCAGGAGTTCCCTTCAGAAGTACTAGAGATGTTTAGCGTAAACCTATGAAGCCTAATGAAAGGAAATCAGAACTTCCCTTTGGTCCAAACTCCAGATACCTATTTTTATTGAAACAGAGGTCTAATCTAGATACAAAATATATGAATAAATGTCAATCATGTCAAAGAAGCCATTTTAAATTAGATTTTTACCCTTTTAATTTAACTAAAGGTCTATTGTTTATATCAATTCTTGTCATTTGAAAATTTTTAAGCACATGTCAACGGGAAGTATGTACACACATATGACTGTATGTATATGAACATGCATGTATACACACACACAAAGTAGTGGTATTTACAGCAGGACAACAATTAGTAAGCACATATGCAAAGTATTTTACATGTATATTTGCAGAAGAATGTTGTAAGGAAGAATGTCATGTTTATATCTGATTTTTAAATACAATTTTTTTTCTCGGAATTTATATGGACTGAATATGTTCTCTGCTGAAACCTAATTAGCAAAATGAGTATTGGGAGATGTGGCCTTTGGGAAGTGATTAGATCATGAGGGCAGATCTTCTCATGAATTGACATTAGTGCCCTTATAAAAGAGCAGACGAAGCTCCCTTGCCCCTTCAGTCATGTTCATTGTAGCTAGAAGATGGCCATTTATCAACCTGGAAGCAGGAACTCACCTGGCACAGAACATGACCATGTGGGCACTTTGATTTTGGACTTAGTGGCCTCAAATATGTGAAAAGTAAATTTCTGTTCTTATAAGCCACGCATTCTGTAATATTTTATTATAACAGCCCAAATAGACTTAAGACAGAAGTAACTTTAGGCTTAGAGAAAACTTGCAAAGATAGTCAAAGAATTTCCGTATCCCCTTCAGCCAGTTTTCCTAATGTTACCTTCTTATGTAACAATATATTTGTTGAAACTAAGAAATTAGCATGGTACATAGGTTTTATTTAAATTTTACCAGTCTTTCTACCAATGTCTTTTCTCTGTTCTAAGATCCAGTCCAGGATATCACATTACATTTAGTCATCATTTCTCCTCAGTTTCCTCTGATCTGTGGCAGCTTCTTAGGTTTTTTTTTTTTTTTTCTTGTTTTTCATAACTTTGACAGTTTTGAAAAGTACTGGTCAGGTATTCTGTAGACTGTCCCAGTTATAAATGATTTTTATGTGACTGATGGCATCATTAGTTCTTTTTATGTTCTGTCTGATCTCTTTTGATTGTCCTTCTTGTACCTGTATAATGTACTATAATTAAAATATATCACTTTTTCAATCATACTGTTGAGCAGACATCTTATACCACATATCACAGTCTCTTAGCTCACCTTTTTTTTTCTATCCCTGTGGCATCTGGCAGAACACAGGAAAGAGTGATAGCCTCACAGCACCTCAACTTGGTTTCGCTGTCTTTCTTAAGGCTTCTGTACTTCTGTGCATGGGGAGCCTGCCACGCCTGCTCAACTGTGTTGATACATGTGTACCACCTCACTCATCTTTAACCAAGGAGGGATAGGGGATACAATGAGTATAAAACTCCCATGTTTCAGGCAGAAACTTCTCAAATGTATATTATGTGATTGCTTCACTCTGTTCTATTCTATTCTATACTATTATTCTATTCTATTCTATTCTTTGTATAGCTATGCAGTGTCTCCAGAGAGATCAAGTCTCAGTAGATCAGAGTCAAAATCAGTTCAAAGAATACTCTTGGATTGGTTTTTATTCCTTTTATGTGTCACTCTTCCCACTTCTGTCTCCAGTTTCCTTTTTAAAGCTTTTTGTAATATATAAATAGATATACATATCTATCTATCTATCTATATCTATATCCATCTATCTATCTTTCTATCTATCTATCTATCTATCTATATATATATACATTTTTTGTGGTGGTGGTGGTAGGAGTGGAGAGGTAATAATCCAAGCTCAGACACAATAAAACAGAATAATTGAATAATTCTTAAATTGTATGTGAGTCTACCAGACAATATGTGTAATATCCTTGACCAACATTCATGTTATATAGTCTAACATTTACTGCATCTTCTTTCTAGGCATAGGAGAATACATTGGAACAAGGGGGAAAAAAGATATCTGATGTCTTTTCAATTTACTCCCTTAAAGACCTACTCAGGGAAAATGGAAAGATTAGAAATTCTACCATTGAAATTAATTAAGCACAGTGAAATATCTTGGGTCTATAAAATTAGATAAAGTGAAATCAGAAGAAAAAAATCTCAGTAGACATATTTATCTAAATGTTGGCCTCAAAATTAATCCACAAGGATAATAAAACCATAGATTAGGAAGATAAAAATCAGTCTTTATTCTCAATTTTATTTTGTATTTGCACCAAGAGACTGTTAGAGAAAATAGTCATAACAAATTATTGTCATACACAGGCATCCTTGTCTTTTGCTGTTGGAAGAACTCAGCAATAGCACAAAGAGGGATATATATTGGAACTTAGTGATAGATAATTGTGAAATATTTCCTTTTTTTTTTTTTTAGAATATTTACTTATTTGAGAGGAAAAGAGAGAGCATGAGTGAGGTGAGGGGCAGAGGGAGAAGAAGGCTCCCCACTGAGCAGGGGGCCTGATTCAGGACTTGATATCACCCAGGATCCTGGGATCATGATCTGAGACTTGGTTTAACCAACTGAGCCATCCAGGTGCCCAACTGTGAAATATTTCTTATGTAAGAGAAGGTAACAAACAAGGAATAGGATTTTCCCCATTGCTATGGATTATCAAATCAAATGTTCATTCATTTATAGAAAACATCTTTCATATTCTATACAAGACACTGTTGTAGACCCTGGGTAGAGGAGAATGAACAAAACGTGTATGGCCACTGACATTGTGAACCTACAACTGGTGGGAAGGGAAGTGTATACTCAACAGTGGAGGACTCAAATAAACAAAACTTTAAAAATGTGATAGATGAATTAAGGAAAGCAATAGAGTACTCTGAAAGAGAATAATACATGTGGATTTATGTTTAAATTAGTTAGGGAAGATTCTCAAGAGTTAAGATTGGAACCAACACCTGAAAGATGGTTGACTTTTTCATCTGAAAGAAAAAGACTTCTGAAAATTAATGAAGGGAAATTTTAGAAACAAGATATTGTAAGATGTATTTTTATAGCAGTGGTTACTAGAAATACTGCATGATTTCTAGAAACTGTTGAGCATGTTAGATGTGACTGAGACCCTGAGTGTTCAAATGATAATAAATTTTGATCCCTTTGACCGAATGAGGTGATAAATTTTCAGTCAAGAAAAGGAATAGAAAAAACTAGAAGTATAGTTAGCCTCTTAAATCCAATGATTGAAAAAAAATGAGTTTGAACAAAATATATTAGAGTTGTTTTGTTTAAAGTAAAAGGAGAGTTTATAAAAGGATTTATATATCAATTGGTTTTCTTTTCTTGAAGTTATTTCAGTAGAGTAGCTTATATAAGTATGATAAATATTCAACAAAAATTAATGTAAGCAGTAAAAATTTAAAGATATACATTTTTCTTTACCATATGGTTTTCAGAAAGTGAAGAAGTTAAGCACATAAATATTTATTCCATGATTTATGTTTTTATTGTCAATATTTATGTATTTCTCCACTAAGGCCCACCTCCAATTGATGTATTTGACAAAGAGGTGTTTGATTTACACCCACACGAGAGCTATCCACTTAATAGAAATTTCTGTAAGTTTCATAATCAATTATTATCTTACATTTTATTTATAATTTGGCTTATCTTCTAATTTTGTGATCCACTTTGGAAAGTAAGCTTTATTTTGTTTAGTGCCATTTGCTCAGTGTTGTTAATAGGCCTTCATATTTCTGAAATGAAAACGTTTCTTTTTAAGATTTAATGTGGACTTCACAACAAATTTTCAAAAAGTAAAAGCAAATGTAAGTGTACATGTTAGCTTCAAAACAAACTCAGTTTTAGAACTATGTGAGGAAAAGACCGTGTACCTTTGACCAAAGGAAAGGTGGTTCAATTCCTGTTACACCGTTAAGGGGACTAAAGTTTGAAGACTAATGACCCACTTGTCATTCAGTTTTAAGAAGTAAGGTTAGGAGGAGATGCAGAGTATTCTGTCATAGAGTAGGGTTATTTCTAATAATATGGTTCATTTGCATTCTATGCATTGAGTTTATATAGATTCTTATGCAAAGTTACAAGAAAACTACTGATTTCATCAAGTAGATTCAAGCCTAGTTATACATTTTTTCTTTTTCTTTTTACTCTGCTTTTCCTAATTCATGAGGTCGCTGCATATATGAGTTATAATTATTATAATTATACTTCTCTTCTGAACTATCTTTACTGTTCCCTTGATGACTGTTGCTTAATCAACATGATGAGACTTGCCTAATAAACTCCTCCTCTTGACATTATAGTTAGATTCTCAGTGGGGGGATAGTGTATTATAGGGGTTAAAATTGCAGGCTCTGGCACCAGACTGCACAGATCCCATTCCTGGCTCTATAACTTAGCAGTTGTGCAACCTTCAGCAAGTTATTTAATCTCTCTGAGCCTTCACAGGTAATAGGAACATAATAAAAGTATATAGCTCATATAGTTGTTGTAAGGACTACATGAGATAATTCATACTAAGAACTAGAAAAAATTCTGATATATTATAAGCACCACATATAATGAAAAGAATTAATCATTTAATTCCTCAAGAATACTTCCCTGATCTTCCTGCAAGGTTAAATAGACTTTACTGTAAGCTCTCAAAGCATAATATAGCTCTCTTTTATAGCACTTATAACACTTGTACATTCCACATTTATTTGATAATTTTTATTACATTTTACACACTCCTAATACTATAATCTCCATGACTATACTGTGTCTTTTGTCTTTTTCTTTTTCTCATTAGTGCATTACATGACAGCCTGCACAATGCCCAACACGTAATAGATACTCATTATATAAGTACTGAATATATTAAAGAATGAATGGATAGATGAGTGAATGAAGAAATTTACATATTTGGTAACATCCTGTATTTGTATTGTCTTCCCTATTCCATTTTACTAAGACCAAGTTATGGTAGGCAAAGTGCCAATTACTTCCTTTCCCCTTCCTGGTCTCATGCTATTTTCTCATGCTATGATCTGACTTAATTATATTCAAATTCAATTAAGAATTAAAAGATAAATATTTTAATATTTTTATGTAACTCTGACTTACAAATATACACAAATAATTCACATTCCCTCTAGAATACAGGTGCAAGTGACTTTAGATAAGGTGTATTTAGTGAAAGCAGTAAAAATGATTCTTGCTTCTATCATTATAAAAACAATGAACCTTGGTGCTAATGAGTCTATTTCTCAGAAATAATGTTTAGGAAGTTAAGAGAAGTTGTTCTCAGAAGACATTAATTTAATTGTAGATCAAAGTTTAATTTTCAAACTTGAAGACAAGCAAATATACGTTTCTTTTCTTTTATTTATTTATGGCTGAATGAGATTCATTAGGTCAAGTCACATTTCAATCAATTCTTAACAGACTTAAAAAAAATAATTCTGTGTTCCTTAGTAGGTAGAAGTTCTGATGGGTATGCTCCATTTTGAAAATCTCAACATAAACAACATACTTAAAATTAGGCAGATGTTAATTGGTTTTTCTAATTGAACAACAGTAAATATATGTTTCCTTTTTTTTTTAATTTAAGCTTTATTTAAACATATAATGTAACCCCTTTCAACTGAAGAAATACTTTATAAACTTACCTGCCTATATAACCTAAAAAGAATTAAAATAAAAGTTAAAAAATGTTTCTTAATTTCCTTAAGATATTTTAAAAATTGACATTTAGAACCCTCACAGGGGTATATGTGTATATTATATATATTTATATATTATACACACACATATTTTTATAGTAGAGAATTGATACATCAAAAATTTTAGTAAGTTTTCGGATGGGAAAGAAGAGAGTATTTTGACTCTAAAACTGTCTGCACATATTTATGCTACTTATTGTATAAGACTATCTTCTGGATTCATTCAATTAAAAAAATTAAAATTAAAAATTAAGGATGTCAACCAATAAAACAAATCATCTATGACCCAGTTAGGTGATGGCCCATTTCTCTTGGTTTGCTGTAAAATATAGGTTCATTAACTCTCAGAACCACTGACAACAAAGAGGGACTTTGCTTAGTAAATTTTAAAATATTACATTTATTTTTCAAATAAAATTTTCTAAGGAACCCAGGGCTTACTAAAAAGTTCTTCAAATTCTAAGGGATATGCACTACCAACTTTATCTAAATTGAAATTAAGCTTATTTCAGATTATAGTAAATAATGTAAAGTAGCCTACTCATTTTATGTAGCCAACATAGCTGTTAACAACAACAAAGAGAGACAGAGAAATAAGAAAACTAAAGATTTTTATAGACTAATTTTACTCTATTAATACAAATGAAGAAAGCATATGTAAATATTAGAAAGCTAAATTTAATTGTTTACTAAAAGAATTATTGATCAGTATCTTAGATTTTAATAGTAGAGATCTTTTTTTTTAATCCAAGGAATTTCTGTAATAGTATATATGACTCTTTTTTTTCCCTTTGTTCTTAATAACATATAACATACTATGGAGCTTCCAAAACTTAACTATTCTTTTATTGAATGATATCCATGTTGTTTTAGAATAGAAGTATATTTTCTTTATGTGATTGTCAGCTAATATTCTTTCATATGCAAGTAAGAGAAAAACCAGCACAAATTGTGGAAATATGTTATATCATCTACCTGGAAGCTTTGATATATAGATTAATTATATGACACAGTTAATGCTCAAACTCCATTTCTCAGTTTTTCATGGCCTGCTGTCCTTGTTGGTAGAGTGGTTTTCATCATGATAGCACAATTCCTGACAGCTGTGGGGATAAGATACATCACTATTTTTGTCTTTTGGGCACCACCTTCAACAATTTCCAGCTGTAAACTAAAATATCTTCCCTTTGGTCTGTATAGAGTCAGCTTCCCCTATTTCACATAACTTGCATAGAAGACTAGGTGTCTGAACAAATGTCATTCTCTTAGGGAAGGTGATTGTGTGAGTGAAGTCTAGAGAAGAAACTCACATAGATCAGAACAGCAATGATGATGGCAACCACATCATCATTGTCATCATGATAAGACTAGTTAAGTAGAAAATATCATGCTCAATGCTGTAGTGTTAGCATTATTCTTTTATGGAATAATTATATTTCATATATGCTATCTTATATAAATTAGTGCACAATATCAAAACTAGCTTTTAACATTGTTATAGAAGTGCTAAGTAATGCAATAAAATGTAAAAACAAATTAGTTGCAGTATTCAAAAGAGAAGATAGACATAGTCATCAGGTGGAAATTAAAATGCCCCAGGAAATTTGGAATATTTCTTGAAAATGATCTTTCTCTAGCCTTTGCTCTTTCATCAAAGGAGACATATAGGATGATCCCTATTTCTCCCTGCTCCCAAGTCCTTCCTTCCCTTTTCTCTGAGTTGATACTGAGGAACTTTAAGTGGACATTGAGTGCACTTAGAGATTCTTTGACATCATCATTCCCAGTGCTTTGCAAATCTAATCATTGAATTGGATATTGTCCAGTGAATTCAGTGGGCTTCTATATTTTAGCTTGTCCTCTAAGACTGAGGGAAAAAAAGTCTTTCTTCACATTAGAAGCACTACTTTTGAAGAACCCGTATCTCACAAACCCACAGCCATATGCATACATAATTATATTAAAAAACAAACAAACATGGGCTATATCTGGAGCTGGGAACTGTCATAGTATGTCCTATAAATCTAAACATCCATTCTTCTGAATAACATGGACCAGACTTCAGGGAGAGGCTTCTTCATGTCTCTTGTCCTATGTCTTAGAAACAAATTTTAATTACATCTAAATGGCATTGGGTCCTGTGGATGATGCTTCCAGGAATCTTGAATATAGATGCTGATATGAAGTGCAGAGAAAATTTGAACAGCAGAAATACCTTTGTAATAAAAAGAAAACAAGCAAACAAAAAAACCAAAAGATCAGTTAACTTCCAAGTTTTCTACTCTGCAAGAATGCAGTAGATTCTTGCATCAGAAAGTATCATTTCCAAGTAGTGTTAAACATCTATTTTCCTATTTTATTCTGTTACAATTATCATTATAGAGGTATTTGAAAATTAGCAAATAATTTTAACTTAGTAAATGATTTCCAATAATTCATAGATAACAATTACTTCACAATATTATATATTTAATATTATATAAAAGATTTATACTTGGGGTCTAGATTAAACACCTATAGACTATGATTCTGATTCTTTGTATTGGCAGCTAGATGATTATTGCCTGCTAGAAATGTTATTTTTTACAATATGTTTGATGTGTTTGAAACAAAATATTTTGACTAAAAAAACCTTCAAATTTTCATTAAGTAATTTGGATTTATTTATTTGCTTTTTCTTCAATAATAGTTGATAATTTTGAATATTTTAGAAAAAAGTACTTTTGAAGACATGAAATACATTTTTAAAATTTTACATCATCATAGTTTACATTTTTATGAAAATTTGTGTATTAGTCTGCTCAAATATCTATAACTAAATATCATAGAGTGGGTGTTTAACAACAGAAATTTATTTTTGTATACTTCTGGAGGTTGAAAATTCATGATCAGAGTATCAGTATAGTTGGGCTCTGGTAAGGACTCTTTGACTTGCAGACAAACCACCTTCTAGCTGTGTCTTCACATGGACATTCCTCAGTGAATGCTCAGAGAGGGAGAGAGATTGTTTTCTTCTTAGAAGACAATCAGTTATATCAGATTAGGGCACCATCTCTATAACCTCATTTACCCTCCTAGAAGCCTTATCTCCAAATATAGTTATCAGAACCTAGGGTTTCAATATACAAATTTTGGAGAGGACACAATTCAGTCAATAACATATATTATTTCCATCGCTTTTCTTTATAGTAACAGAACTTATGTGACAATCTTATTTAGAACAGCATAAATAATGATTTAGTTGGAATGAGAAAATAAATTTAGTGAAACAAATGCATAATAATGCTAGAATAATGGATATCTTTATTTTATTACTCATGCAAATATATCTGTCCCATCAATAAAATACACACTCAGAGAATAATTATGTTCCATAATTTTAATATTTTGTAAACTCTTGGTCATTTTAAAATATTTTACACATATTATCATAATAATACACATTTAAAGATAAGAGAATAGAATACAATTTATTAACAGTTTGTGAGCTTGATTTTAATGTTAAAAATATTTGGACATATGATATGAAGTCTTCCAATCATACTCTCTTCTTGTTAATTACAAAATTAGGGGTGGGCTTGATTTCACCTTATGGCTTTAACTGAAACCAGTCCAATCTGTAGAACACTTCAGTATTTGGAAGCTGTTTTCCTCTCTCATTTTATTATTTTTTAATTATTTTTTTAAAATTTGTTTATTTATTTGTCAGAGAGAGAGAGAGAGAGAGCGAGCGAGCACAGGCAGACAGAGCGGCAGGCAGAGGCAGAGGGAGAAGCAGGCTTCTTGCTGAGCAAGGAGCCCAATATGGGACTCCATCCCAGGACGCTGAGATCAGGACCTGAGCCAAGGGCAGCCACTTAACCAACTGAGCCACCCAGGCATCCCTCCTCTCTCATTTTAATACCATGGCTTCTGAAACAAGACATTGTGCTTCTTGCTATTTTCATTGCTACTTTTAAATCACCCCTTCCCCTTTATAATTCTCCCCAACACACACACACACACACACACACACACACCACCACCACCACCACCACCACAAACCAAAGACACACTTCATCACCTCCTGATACTTAAGTATAGTATTTAGTACTCATTCTTTTGAGAGTCTATATAGCGAACACCCAGTTCACTCTTTCTCATTCCTCAAAGATTTGAAAACTAGTTTCTTTCTTTCTACCATTATTGTCATAATTTTTAGAAAGTTAATGTTGATCTAAATTACTTTTATTTTATCACTTCTCGGCCTTTTGGCTAAGATCAAGTGTAGATTACTTTTAGTTTTTTAGTTTGACTTTCCCCACTTCATGTGGTCCATCTTAGTCACTACTATAAGGATCATATCCTAGATCTGCAACACTTCTAAAATAAGAGCCTGACCACAATGTCCAACTTATTTCCTCCAGTTATCCAGCTGCTGTATTGTCCCCACACTTCTAGCACTTCTGATTTCCTGACTTATTAGCATGTTATTTTTATTTTCATTTACTGATATTCTTACATCTCACCCATATTACATTGCCTCAAATTACATTTTAGCAAAAAATCATGACCTTATATACATCACCAATTTCTTACAACTCTTTCTCCTTTATGCTCAATAAACTTGAACCTATTTCTATTAAGCTCTGTACACACCACACCAACAGCCAAGAAGCTGAACATGGTTAGAGAAAATCATAATGCCACGTTGATTTGTTTCACAGTAAATTATGACCACCAGCACTCAGCAGATCCTTGGTTCTGACAAATACACTGTTGGTTCCCCTGTTAACCAATTAGTCACTCCTATTGATGACTGTCATTTATCCTCTTGTCTCTCAAAACTTCAGCTTCATGTGTCTTTTTATTTAGGATTATCAACTGATAATTTTTGTTCTTATTCACTGGTAGGATTTTCTTTTCTTTTCTTTTCTCTCTCTCTCTCTTTTTTTTTTTTTTTGAGAGAGAGAGAGAAAGAGAGGAAAGGGGAGGGATAGTGAGAAATAATCTTTGTCAGCCTCCATGACTAGTGCAAAGCCAAAAGTGGGGCCCCATATCATGACCCTGAGATCATGGCCTGCGTTGAGATCAAGAGTCAGATGCTGGGGCGCCTGGGTGGCTCAGTGGGTTAAAGCCTCTGCCTTCCGCTCAGGTCATGATCCCAGGGTGCTGGGATGGAACCCCGCATCATGCTCTCTGCTCAGCAAGGAGCCTGCTTCCTCCTCTCTCTCTCTCTGCTCTGCCTGCCTCTCTGCCTATTTGTGATCTCTACCTGTTAAATATATAAATAAAATCTTAAAAAAAAAAAAAGTCAGATGCTTAACCAGTTGAGCCACCCAGGCACCCCAGGAAGTTGTTCTACACTCTTCTCCTACCCATACCCATGCTTCACTGTATCAACAAATATTCATACACGCTTCTTGCATCTCTGTTTTTTAAAGTGAATTAAAGTGAACTTCTCCACTTGTACACATGATTCTATCCTTTCCTGCTTATTCACTTTTGAAGTTATTCCATCTCTCCCACAAACCAATATTTTTGGCTTTCTACTGAATTATTTTTATCACCATAGAAACTAAGTATAACATCTCTCATCTTAAATACTTCCTTTTGCTCGCAACCCCCTCTGGTGACCACTCCATTTTTCTGTTCCATAGTAGAACAAGACTCTGAAAGAATTTTCCATATTTTTCGTCTCTTGAACTTAATTCACTAAGGCTTTTGTCTCACCACTTCACTGACCTTCTTCTTCTCAGGTCTTAGGGCACATTTAACTGATCCTCTCAGCAACACCATACAAAGTTCACCTCTCACATTCTCCTTGAAGTACATCCTTCACTTGACCATCACACCAGCAGTTTTTGTATTGAAAACCATTAAGTTCTCCTTTTATTTAGGGAAAAAAAATCCAAAGTCCTTACAATGTTTTACTAGTTATCTACAAGATATTATGCTACTAATTCCCTGGCCTCACATATGTTTATATTCCCCCCATGGCTCATGTTGCCCTAAACACCCTATATTCTTCCTGTTTCTAGAATATACACACAACCTGGCTACAATTTCAAAGTCACTCACTTACTATTCGCTTTGCTTGTAAAACATCTCTAGGAAAAGTCTACAGAACCCAAACCATTACTTCCTTCAATCCCTATTAAATTCTTACCTTATTAGAAAAACTTCCACTGACAGCCTATCAATAAAGCATTCCTGACAGGTCATTCTGTCTACATACTCTACTATATTTTTATTTTCTTCCTAGGATGAATACTACCTGTCCTGAATTTTTTGTTTTTTTTGTTCTTATGGTAATTTTCTATATCTTCCTACTAAAATTTATGTTCTAACAGATCAATAAATTTTTGAATAAATGTATGAGTGCATACATGTTTGAAATTAGCACATACTTAGACAATCCAAAATCTTTAACTTAGACTTTTTAAAAGCTTAAATATTCTTGAAGAAAAAGTAAACCAGCATGTGGCAGGGGCCACTGGGATGGTATACAGAAAGACAGATAAATCTAAATGTACTACAGATATTTGATGTGACCACAGACACTGAAGGGGAAGGGGAAAAGTAAACAAAAAATGTGAAAAGGAGCTTACCTATTTAACTTTGGAAGGCAATGTTTTGACTGAAAACTGTGAAGCTTAAAACAAAAGGATCTATATGTACACACTGTACTCTAATTGGTAAGTTTTTTTGAAGATTCTATTTATTTATTTGACAGACAGAGATCACAAGTAGGCAGAGAGACAGGCAGAGAGGGAGAAGGAAGCAGGATCCCCACTGAGCAGAGAACCCAATGCAGGGCTCGATCCCAGGACCCTGAGATCATGACCTGAGCAGAAGGCAGAGGCTTTAACTCACTGAGCCACCCAGGCGCCCCAGTAAATTTTGATTTGATGAAGGTATGGGTTAGCAATTCTGAAACCATTGCACAGTGAGGTTGAACAAGTGTGTAAAAGGATAATTGATTTCAGGATCCAGGTTTCCCCTTTTCAGAAAGGGAAGTTATCAATAGTCAAGAAAGAAAGGCTAAAATGAACCTCATGGTACTTGATTAGAGTCAGACACCTCTAATTAATTTATGTTTACCTTAATATGCATATATAGATGGATAGATACTAAACAAGGTGTATGTATATATATATACACATATATACATATATATACACACATATATACATATATATACACGCATATACATGTATATGTATATGTAAGTATATGTATATGTGAGTATTATAAATTAGTATAATATATTCTCTGACCATCAAGAGATCCTAGAAGTGGTGGCACTCCAGTAGCAATAAGCACACCGGTGCCCAGACTTGGTTTCTAAATTACATTCTCCAATGAAAGGAACTAGAGAGACTTAGAGAAAATGCCACAGTCTAGGACTGGAACTGGGAGAATACAAGATGAGCCCTGAGCATTATGTAGTACCAGAAGTTAATGTAGTATTCAAATGACTGCACAATACCAACAACAGTGTGGGAGTAGAGAAAGGACAGAAAAAACAATGTAAACTATTCCCAATGGCTATAGCTTAACAAAAAATTAAGCACAAAAATATAACATATATTAGATTATAACCTAATGTATAAAATAAATACATATGCATCTATACTAATATAATTATGTGACTGAATAAATAAATAAATGTGGGAGAAGATGCAAATCCTCTTAGAGAATAACTTCAATAATATATCTAGATATTCCCCCTCCAAAAGGTAGAGCTTAACTCCCAGGGTGTGTGCGTATGTGTGTGGTAAACGTAGGGACTCATGTCAAAAGAATATAGAAAAGTAACAACAGTAGCTTTATTCGCAGTAAGGAAACCTATAAAACAGCACCTGAACCAAGTGATGAAGGTTAATATCACCAATGATGTCATGTAACCCAAGAAATAATGTAATGATAAGCGTTTGTTTCCTCCATGTTATTCTTTTTAAAGACACAAAACCCACACATAATTAAGACAAAAACCATCAAAGTGAAATTGAGGTATTAAGTGACAAAAAACCTGAATAGTACTCCTCAAGTGTCAAGGTTGTGAAAAACAAGAAAAAACTGAGATTCCATCATAAGTCAGAGGCAGCTAAGGAGCCGTGACGGGCAAATGTGATATGAACATAAATTGGATCATGGAACACAGAGAAGAAATTACTGAAAAACCACTTATGTACATCTAAACCCAGTTTAATTAACAGTAATATGTCAATGTTGGTTTTGTAATTTCATAACACTGACAAAGGTACCATGATATATTAATAAGAGAATTTAGTAAGAGTATATGGCAACCCTGCACTAACTTTGCAACTTTTATGTATATAGAGGATTATTTCAAAATATAAAGATTATTAAAAATAATAGTTTAGTGAAATTGAGGTAAAATAAAATTATTGAAGTAAATGATCAAAATTAGAAATTAGAAATATCACCAAATTAAATAAAAATAATCAGAAGTAAATAAATAATAAAGATAAGAATATAAATGAGTGATATAGAAAATAGAAAAAAATTGGTCCTATCAATGAAATCAAAAGCTGAGCCTGAAAAAAATCAGTAAAATTGATAAGCCTCTAGTTAGCCTTATTAAGACACACTAGAACTAAACAGAATCAAGAAATATGGGTGGGCGAAAAAAGAAAAGAAATAAACTGACATAGTCAATTGATGTGGCTAAGGTACCCAAGCAATTCAGTGGAAGGATAGTCTTTTCAAAAAAAGGTAACAAAACAATTGTGCATCCATATAGAAAACAAAATCTAACTCTAATCTCGTAGCTTATCCCCAAATTGACTTGCAGTGGCTCATAGGCATAAACACAATAACTAAACCTATAAAACTTCTAGAAGAAAACTACTTTTGGAAATAGTTTAACAATGGCAAACATTTAATTACATTATGACCCATATTTCTAGCCTTTAGATGTTTATCCAAGACAAATGAAACTATATGTCTGCACAAGGAACTATATTCAAATACTCAAAGAAACTTTAAAGATAATAGTTGAAAATTGTCCATGAATTGGAGGATAAATAATGTGGTATTTCCATAAAATAGAATACTACCCAGCAATGAAAATGAATCAGCTACTGATACTTGCAAAACATGGATGACTATCACAAAGATTATATTCAGTTGAATAAACTAGACAAAAAAGTACATTAAATGTATATGAAACAATTGACATTATATCATATTAAATGAAAATCTAAAAATAGGTAATTTAATTTCTATTATCAGAAAGCAGATCAGTGTTTGCTTACCATTAGCAAATGAGTTTCTTTATTGTGGAGTAATGGGAGGAATACTTACATTATAGAGACCTAATCTATTTAATCTATTAACCAATTAAACCTAATTAATTAAATCTATAGAGATTCTTGTGTTCAATTCCTAGTATATTTATATTTCAAACATATCTGTATTTTATTAAAGAATTACCACAATAAATTGTACTACACATGCAAAAACTTACATAAAGTTTGGAAAAGTCATTGTTTTTGAGGATATCAAGGAAAGAGGTAAATTTACGCATTTCTAGCTTACAGTGCTAAACAAAGACAGGGTTTGTGAGCTAGAGACATTTTCCATATATTGAATTAATCTAGGCAAAAGTGAGAATTCAGAGTCAGGTCATTAGGCAAATATCCTCCTTTCCTGGATATCATAGTAGAGTGTGTGGCTTTCAGGGAGCTCACTATAACTAAGAAAGAATATTAATGAATTTTGTTTAGGCTCAGTTGCATTTGGAAAAAAAAAATCTGTGACAGTAATAGTCTCTATACAGAAATTAAACCAGAAACCACAACTCCCCAATTTTACTACCTAATTAGTAATCATTTTATCTATTTTTAAATTTTTATTTATTTATTTAAAGATTTTATTTATTTGACAGAGAAAGACACAGCGAGAGAAGGGACACAAGCAGGGGGAGTGGGATGGGAGAAGCAGGCTTCCTGCTGAGCAGGGAGCCCGATGCAGGGCTCAATCCCAGGACCCTGGAATCATGACCTGAGCCAAAGGCAGACACTAAGGACAGAGCCACCCTGGCACCTCTAGTTTTTTAATTCAGTTTTTGTGATGGATGCTAACTTGACATAACATAGTATCATTGGTATTATGATTTATTGTTAAATTTTGTTATATTTGTACTTATCTATGTTTTCTACATAACAAAACTATTCCTGCATTTTTTTGTAAAGGAACTAACATGTAGTTAAGTGGACAAAATTATAGACTAGATTATCATCTGATCAACTCCAAGATCTACCACTCCAGAGAACACACTAAATTGATAAATATTTGTTGACTACCTGCTACTTTCCAAGTTCTGTAGATATGGAAAAACCACTCTTAATCTATTTCCCTTTTTTTAATAATGAGGGTAAATCTCCAATTTACTCAAAGGATAAGCTAATACAGTTTACATTCATAATCTTAATTATTTATGTTAGAATAATTCTTAAATATAATTTGTGTATGCAAGGAGACAAATTCCTTGAATAATAGGCTTCCTTTATCTTCTTAAATGTTACAGTATTATTCAAGTTAATAAAAAATTCAGACTATTCTGTTTAAAAACACACAGGTACGTATTTATAGAATGTCAGAGATTCACCTAAGGTTTTACAAATATGGGGAAAAAATTCTCACCTATGCTACTCACGACAAATTCCTTTGAACTTAAACCACACTCTGTCCAGTTTTCTGTAAATTTAAAACTGCTAAAATATAAAGTCTGGTCATTTAAAATAAAATTTAAAAATTCTAAAAATATTAATAAGTTAAAACATAAAATAAAATTGTAGAATCTTTTTTAGAAGACTAATTGTTTTCACCCATATTTTGTTGGAGAGAAATATTTCCCAGTTACACGATCATGTCTATCACATTGTGGGGCACCTGGGTGGCTCAGGAGGTTAAGCATCTGCCTTTGGCTGAGGTCATGATCCCAGGGTTATGGGATTGAGTCCTAAATCAGGCTCCCTGCTCTGCAGGGAGACTGCTTCTCTCTTCCTCTGCCCCTCCTCCCATTCATTCTCTCAACCTCTCTCTCGTGCTCTCTGTCAAATAAATAAATAATATCTTAAAAATAAGAATATAACTTGGCATATTTGTAAAATATTGGCTGTCTATCTTAGTCTGTCAAATCAGAATCTATTTTGCAGAGGCCTAGAATTCTATTATTAAGTGTCCACACATGATTATTATTATTGGATTATTTGACAAATTTTGGAAATCAATGGGAAGAAAATTTCCAGTAGCCCTAAATCAGTAACTGCTATATCATTACTATATATTATGTATTCCACATAATATCTATAATATATAATATATATTCCACATAACATGGAATATCCCTATATAAAGATAATAAAAAGCATTAAAAACTTTAGCCTTGATTGCTACTCATCAAAATTTTATTTTTCCCTTCCTATGCATATGATAGGATAATATATTCTTAAAACTTTTAAATTAGGTATAGTCCTGTGATCTTTATATGGCTTAAGCAGTTGTGATTGAGGGGCACCTAGGTGGCTCAGTTAGTTGAGCATCAGACTTTTTATTTTAGCTCTGGTCATGATCGTAGGGCCATGATCTTAGGACCATGATCTCAGGGTCCTGAAATCCAGCCCCATGTCTGGCTCTATGCTCAATAGGAAGTCTGCTTCACTCCCTTTCCTTGTCCCTCTCCCTATGCTCCTTCCCTTGCTCACTTTCTCTATAATAAAAATAAATAAATCTGTTAAAAAAATGAAGTTGTGAGTGAAGGGGATGTGTGTCAGAGCCATGTAAGCACTTTGAAAGCCAGTGGGAGATATGCCAGTTGATCTTTTTCCTACCTTGGAAATTCTATCAGTTCTGTGCAACATTTAGCTGAGTAAGCATAATAAGCAGATAATTCCATATATAGCAAGAATGAAAAATAAATTCTATTTTGTGAAGTGCTGTGATTTGGAGTTGTTAATTACAGCAGCAAAACCTTGACCATTGTAATTGATTTAGATAATGGGGAATTTAGAATCACCAAGAGGGAGCTGATTTCATAACAACAGAAAAGAGAAAACAAATATAGAAACAAACACTGAAGGATGGGGTGGTGTTGGCTTATACCGTGAGTAATGAGTGGTGAACCTCTGTCATAGAAGTCTGAATGTATAGTGACCAGTGTTCTGCAATGGCCAAAACATTTGCTAAAGCTGTAGCCTATGATCACTTGGAGAATTTTGTGTACGTAAAGAACTTACATTTTTTGATTAAAAGTTTTGAGAATAAAGTTTTTAGCAAGGATTTTTTGATATTTCCTGAAAAAATGCAAGGCATTACATATGAGAAATAAATTTTAAAAAATAACTGACTGGTTTGCTAGCTGGTATGAAGACTAATGGAGAGATTCATAGATATACAATCCCAGGAAATTTTAGAATTAGGTAAGGCAAATGCTTTTCAATCAAAAATAATAAGAGATAACATTTAAAAATGTTTTGAGTGCCAAAGAAACTTGAAGACACTGAATGGATTAAATTGGTGCCAGTAATTATTTTTCTTTTTTTTCATTTGGATTCCTGGCACTGGGGGAAAAAAATCTTTAAGCTGTTGCTCTCCCATCAAAGACTCCCACAGTTAATCGAGAAAAATATAGGATAAAAAGGAAGAAATGTAGCAATTATGACAATTAAGTCTAGAAAGGAGTTATAGGTGTAATTATTGTCCCATATTCTGACTAAAAGCCAAAAGATAACAAACTCAGGAGGTGTTTAAGAAAGTTATTCTGTCAAACAAAGCAGACCCCCAAAGTAAAAAAGGCTTTAACTCCTTGAGACTTAGGAAGACACAAGAGATCCCAAATTTATATGTGGAAATAATGCTTAAAATTTGTCAGTCCCCAAGAAATGTTTGTTTTCCACTGTCCATTTTAGATATATGCAATGTAAAAATATCGATAAAAGAATCTTCAAGATAATAAAACAATGGTCTCAGGAAAAATTCATCTAGGGAATCTGTTTCAAGAGGGAAAAAAAGGACTATTTTCAAGGGATGTGCCCACACTTAAGGTAGAAAACGTCTCAAAATTTTCCTAGTAAGTTTCAGAATTGTTACATATCAATGTTTACTGTGTCTGTCTTTAAAGATGCAAGACTTTTGCGAGAATTCAGAGACAGTTAATTTTACTTGCTAATTAATTAATGTATTTATTTTAGTTTATCAAGAGAACACTTAGTTTTAGTTTATCAAGAAACGGTTCATTTGTTTCACTTTTCTTGACTTAGTTAATTGAGAGGATCCACTACCATGCATAACCCAAGAGTAATGGACTTTGACTTGGTTCTGTGATTGCACAGAATTTGAGATTGTATACTTTGGGAAGATACGAGTGTTTTTTTCTGAGATGCAGAAATTGGATTGAATATTTGATCCTAAAAATGCTGACCCTGGACATTATGGCTGTTTACTAAATATCTCTAATTCTCCCACTGTTAAGCGTATGATGGTATTTCACTTTCCTGCCTGCTTGACACTTGTTTTGATTGAATATCTTACTTTGATCAGTGCAAAGTGAACAAAAGTGATTATGTCTCACTTCTAGTTGGAAACCATAAAAGCTAACGTGTAATTCACCATATTACCTTTATCTTGACCAAAACATTGTAGATGCATGTGATAAGGAAGAGGCTCTAACAGTGTCTATTCCAGAATGAATGAAATAAGCAGTTCTTTTTTAACTTACATTGGACATGTAGAGTAAGCAAGATTTTTTTTTTTCCTGTGAAGCCACTAAGATTTGGGGGCTGTTTCTTGCAGCAACATAACTTGGCCAATCCTGATAAAATATTACTAGATTAATTATTCAAGACAAAGGACTCACTGATGGATCTTTTTAATGTTAATTTATCCCCTTAGTTCATCTAATTTTTCGTATACTGTTGCTTTTTATTATAAAGAAAAAATGAAAATTGGAGGGAGAAATATGTGACAAACAGATTAATAATTCAAGAAAACAAAACATATCACTGACAGTTAAATATGAATCAGAAGCTAAGATTCAGCTTTCATTTTAATTCAATGAAATTTTAATACAATGGTCCTGGAAAACACACCTGAGTTTAGGCAGATGGTTTTTTAAATACATTTGTTAGGAACTGCCCATTTACTCCTTTCTTTGAATATGGTTGGTATATACACTTGTCTTAAATGATGCTGGTGATATGAGAAAATGCATTTCTCCAACTATTATCTTAATTTAGTAATATTGAAACAGATGTTCTGTGAAGAATATAACTTAAAAAGAAATTTAGCATATGATATATTTTTGTGGATTATGTTTCCTTTTTCTCCTATCTTGTGATGAAGAAATATTTTATTTATAAATCTAGAAGGATTTATTTTAGAGTCGTATTCAACATAATAATACAATACGAAAATATTGTCACTAGTCCTATCTCTTAACCTTATAAAGTCATAGAGTGCCTAGAATAACCCAGTTACATGGATGATCAGTAAATAGTGCAGCATATTCCTATGTAGTTGTCACATCCAAAGGACTTTGGCCTATACGTCAAATATGCTATGCTCCACATAAAGAAACATTGAGAAATATTCCTTATGTATTAATTCCTGGCATTGATGGATGAAATAGTTAAGCATAACTAGTGTAGCACTTTAAGTAGATTTGTATGTCAGTTCTGTCATCTTTCATTTTATTGAAAGAAAGTTGGAAGAATTATGTTAAAGCAAAGGAAGGACAGATAAATTCTGGCATAAGAAATTAAACAGTTTACCTTTGAGATCCTTTAAAAAGTAGTGGCAGAAGGTTTCTTAACACTAAAAAGAAAATACTATTAATCACAATCACAAGTCTGGTAAGTTATAATTTCAATTTATGGATGTTAAAAATTAAAAGAATAAAATTAAAATTATGATTGATGAAAAGAAACTAATTACTATGCTTGTTCACTGGTTCAAGTAAGTATTAAAATATGGAGGTAGATTAAACTATATTCTTGGGAAAATCATGTATTTCAGGAATATATTTCAGAATATATATAAATTCTTAGCAAGTCCATGTATACATATATAATGCAATTCTTTGTGTATGTGTGTGTATATAGATACACACACAGAGAACTTATGTGTATATATATATAAATAAATGGTATATATACTATTCTTTTTTTTTAATTTTATTTATTTATTTGACAGAGAGAGTGAGCACAGGCAGACAGAGAGGCAGGCAGAAGCAGAGAGAGAAGCAGGCTCCCGGCCGAACAAGGAGCCTGATGTGGGACTCGATCCCAGGACACTGGGATCATGACCTGAGCCGAAGGCAGCCGCTTAACCAACTGAGCCACCCAGGCGTCCCTATACTATTCTTTTTTTTATAATTCATTTGATAGAGATCATAAGTAGGCAGAGAAGCAAGCAGGGAGAGAGGGGGAAGCAGGCTTCCTGCTGAGCAGAGATTCTGTTGCGGGGCTCAATCCCAGGACCCTGAGATCATGACCTGAGCCAAAGGCAGAGGCTTAACCCACTAAGCTACCCAGGCACCCCTATATATACTATTCTATAATAATATAAATAAATAAATGTATATATGTGTGTGTGTGAATATGTGTGTCTGTGTGTGTGATTTTTTTCTAAAATTCATTGTTTATGCACCACACCCAGTGCTCCATGCAATATGTGCCCTCCAGAATACCCACCACTAGGCTCACCCCATCCCCCCACCCCCCCAAACCCCTCAGTTTGTTTCGCAGAGTCCATAGTCTCTTATAGTTTGACTCCCTCTCTGATTTCCTCCAACTCACTTCTCTTCTCCATCTCCCAATGTCTTCTGTGTTCTTCCTTATGCTCCACAAGTAAGTTAAACCATATGATAATTGACTCTCTTAGTTCCAGATGTATAAAATAGTGATTCAACGGTCCCATACATTACATAGTGCTCATCAAGGTAAAGGTAGTCATAATCCCCTTCACCTGTTTCACCCATTCACCCACCCACCTGCCCTCTGGTAACCATCAATTTTGTTTTGTTTTTTTAATTAAGAGTCTATTTTTTTGTTTCTCTCTCTCTCTCTCTCTCTCTCTTCTTTCTTTGTTCATTTTTTTTGTCTCTTAAATTCTGTGCATGACTGAAATTGTATGATATTTGTCTTTCTCAACTTGTTAATTTTGCTTAGGATTATAGGCTCTGGATCCATCCATGTTGTTTAAATGGCAAGGTTTTGTTCTTTTTTATGGCTGAATAATATTACTTTATATATATTTTTGTATAATGATTTTTTTTTTAATTTTGTAACTTTAGTAAATTCATCTGTCAGTTCTAGTAGTTTTTTGGTGGAGACTTTCAGATTTCCATATAGAGTATTATGTCATCTGCAAATAGTGAAAGTTTTACTTCTTCCTTACCAATTTGGATGCCTTTTATTTCTTTTTGTTGTCTGATTGCTGTGACTAGGTCTTCTAGTACTAAGTTCAATAAAAGTACAGAGAATGGACATACATGTCTTTTTTCCTGATCTTAGATGAAAAGCTCTCTGTTTTTCCTCATTGAGTGTGATGTTACCTGTGGGTTTTTCATATAAGGCCTTTATTATGTTGAGGTATATTTACCTCTAAACCTACTTGTTGAGGGCTTTTATCATGAATGGATGTTGTACTTTGTCAAATGCTTTCTTTTTCTGCATCTATTGGAATGATCATGTGATTTTTGTCCTTTCTTTTATTGATGTGATGTGTCACAATGACTGATTTCCAGATAATGAACCACCTTGCATCTCAGGAATAAATTCTACTTGAACATGGTGATTTTTTTTTTTTTAAGGTACTGTTGGATTCAATTTGCCAGTGTTTTGTTGAGAATTTCTGCATCCATGTTTGTCAGGAATATTGGCCTGTAGTTCTCTTTCTTTGCAGTGTCTTTATCTGGTTTTTGTATCAGGGTAATGCTGGCTTCATGGAAAGAAATTGAAAGTTTTTTTCCTCTTGTATTTTTTGGAATAGTTTGAGAAGAACAGGTATTAGCTCTTCTTTAAATGTTTGTTTCATTTGCCTGTGAAGCTGCTCAATCCTGGGCTTGTATTTGTCGGCAGAAGAGCTTTTTGTATTTTTAGATACAAATTTGTATCAGATATGTGTTTTACAAAAATTTTCTCCCAGTTTGTGGCATGTCTTTTTATTGTCTCAATGTATGTCTTTCATAGCGGAGGCTTTAATTTACTACAGTCACATTACATTTTTTATTTTATATATTGCAGTTTTATTATTGTACTTTTAAAAATCCATCATCAAACCCAAGATTTTCATCTAGATTTCTACTATATTTTCTTCTAAAAGCTTTGTAGTTTTGCATTTACATTTAGGTCCATGATCCATTTTGAGTTTATTTTGTGAACTGTATAAGGTCTATATCTATTTACGTTCATTTTTTTGCATGTGAATGTTCAGGTGTCCTTGCACATTTGTTGAAGAGAATATCCTTTCTCAATTGAATATTCTTTGCATCCTTGTAAAAAAAAATCAGTTGATAATATCATGTGGTTCTCTTTCTGAAATCTCTCATTTGTTTTATTGACTATATGTACATTACTTTGCTAATACCATACTGTTTTGATTACTGTGATTTTCTAGTAAATTATGAATCAGGTAGTGTGAGTCCACCAGCTTTATTGTTCTTCTTTCATACTTGTTCACTATTCTAAATTCTTTGTCATTCAATATATTTTTTAGAAACTGTTTTTCACCATTAGCAAATAGGTTTCTAGGATTTTGGTTGAGATTAAGTTGAATTTATCAAGTAATTTTGGAAGAATTTATATCTTAAAAATAATTATAAACTTCTAATCTATAAGTATAAGATATTCCATAGTATTTAGTTTTCTTGTAAATGATCTTGTTACTTTTTAAAATTTTAAATATATAAATTTTTCATTGTGAATATTTAGGAATGCAGTTGACTCTTGGTTACTGATCATGAATACAAACACTCTGTCATACTTAGTTATCAGTTCCAGGACTTTATACGTTGGTATATTCTTTTTATCTTTTTCTTTTTCTTCTTCCTCCCTTCTTTCTTTCCTTCTTTTTTCACTTCTTTCTTTCTTCTTCCCTCCTCCCCTCCCTCCCTCCTTTCCTTCCTTCCTTCCTTCCAGTTTTATATCTTTATTTCAATCTGGATACAATTTTTTAAAAGATTTTAATTATTTATTTGACACAGAGAGAAAGAGATCACAAGCAGGCAGAGCAAAGCAGGCTCCCTGCTGAGCAGAGAATCCAATGTGGGGCTTGATCCCAGGACCCTGAGATCATGACCTGAGCTGAAGGCAAAGGTTTAACCCACTGAGCCACCAAGGCACCCCTCAAACTGCATGCATTTTATTTCTATTTCTTTTTTTTTAAAGATTTTATTTATTTATTTGTCAGATAGAGAGAGAGTGCAGGAGTGAGCACAGGCAGACAGAGTGGCAGGCAGAGGCAGAGGGAGAAGCAGGCTCACTGCTGAGCAAGGAGCCCGATGTGGGACTCTATCCCAGAACGCTGGGATCATGACCTGAGCTGAAGTCAACTGCTTAACCAACTGAGCCACCCAGGCATCCCTTTATTTCTATTTCTTTTAGACTTTTTCTTTAACTATAATTTCCACACTGATGAAAATAATAAGTAATATTAATAGAAGTTGACTTAAATAGTGTGGTTTTATACTACATTTATGGTAAAAATCACATTCATATAGCAATCACAGATAGTAAGTTTTTTTTTTTAAACTCTTTTCCTTCATTTGACAGATAAGTTTAATACATAGTGTATCTTCCATAACACATAGTGGCAAATTCCACCCAGCATGATAATTGCTAATAACTCATCATTTCTACTTCAGCTGATTTGTTTATATATGAAATGAAAGTTGTGTTCATCCTCACGCCTATTTATACTAGTTTTAGCTTTTGTGTACACAATCATAGTAGATTAAATATTAGTTAAAACACTGAGAAATGAATTAGGAAGATGGAGTGTCATTATTTATATAAAAACTGCAGCTTTTCAGTTATTTGGATATGGTAGATAAATATGATTGATTAAACAAATATATGTAAGGTCGTGAATTTCTGTGAAGGTAAATAAAATCTTTGTAAAAAGCTGGAGGAAAATTATAATCAGGTACCATTTTTCTACACTTCTACTGCTACAAAATTGTCTTGAATTTATCAGTACACTTTAGACAGAGTAAAACTGGAATCATGAAGTCCTATTAATTTGCTTTTGCTTTTGTTTCCCTTGCCTCAGGAGACGTATCTAAAATAAGTTGGTACGGCTGTTGTCAAAGAGGTTACTGCCTATTCTCCTCTAGAATTTTTATGACTTCATGTCTCACATTTAGGTCTTTAGTCCATTTTCATTTTGTTTTGGTGTATGGTATAAGAAAGTGGTCCAGTTTTTCCAACACCATTTGCTGAAGAGACTTTTTTCCATTGGATTGTCCTTCCTGCTTTATCAAAGATTAATTGACCATATAGTTGTGGGTTCATCTCTGGGTACAATAAAATGCCTCTGCACATTGAAAGAAATGGTCAACAAAACTAAAAGGCAACCTTCAGAATGGGAGAATATATTTGCAAATGACATATCTGATCAGGGTTAGTATCTAAAATCTATAAATAACTTATCAAACTCAACACCAAAAAAACAATCCAGTTAAGAAATGGACAGAAGACATGAATACACAGTTTTCCAAAGAAGACATCCATATAGCTAACAGACACATGAAAAGATGCTCAACATCACTCATGATCAAAGAAATACAAATCAAAACTATAGTGACCACACACCTCTCAGAATGGCTAAAATCAACAACACAAGAAAAAACATGTGCTGACAAAGATGTGAAGATAGAGGAACCCTCTTGCCCTGTTGGTGGGAATGCAGATTGGAGCAGGCACTCTAGAAAACAGTATGGAGGTTCCTCAAAAATTAAAGAATAGAACTACTCTGTGATCCAGCAATTGCACTACTAGGTATTTACCCAAAGATACAAAAATACTAATTCAAAGGGATACCTGAAGCTTGATGTTTTAACAATATTATATACAATAGCCAAGTTATTGAAATAACTCAAGTGTCCATTGTGGAACAGAAAAAGAAGATATGGTATATAGATATACAATAGACTATTATTTGACCATAAAAAAGAACAAAACTTTGCAATGACATGGATGGATCTAGAGAGTATTTTGCTAAGTGAAATGAATCAGTGAGACACAAAAGCCAAATGAATTCACTAGCATATGAAAATTAAGAAACAAAACAAATAAGCAAAGGAGGAAAAAGGGAGAAGCAAACCAAGAAACAGACTCTTAACTATAGAGAACAAACTGATGGTTATCAGTGCGGAGTTGTGTAGGTAGGTGAGTTAAATAGTGATGAGGATTAAAGAGTGTACTTGTGATGAGCACTGGATGTTGTTTGGGAGTGATAAACCACTATATTGTACACCTGAAACTAATATTACAATTGTCTGTTAACCACTGGAATGAAAAAATAAATAAATAAAAAAAACCTGGTAAATATGACCTACTCTACTTGATTGGAACTTATTCAGAGGAGATGAAGAACAATGATCACTGCATAGCATCTCAATAAAAAGTCCTTCTTCCTAAGTAAAAATTATAAATGTACACTGAAATGCTTTATTCAAATATAAAAGATATTCTGCTAGATTATTCCCCAAGAAGACTCCCATCATTAAGTATTTGGGAGGCTCCCAGAACTCCCACTGCCAAAGAATATACTGCTGTTCAGAATATTTAGCACAGAGCCTCTGAGTACATTATAAAATGATCATGTAGAAAATGTGTATACCTCACAACCCAGCAATTCAACAGCCATTTAGGTGCCCCAGAGAAATGACAGTGCACCAAAAGTAGGAATATTCATGAGAGTAGTTGTTATAGTAAAACACTGAAAACAACACCATAAATGTGAGTTGAGAGAAGGATAGATTAATAAATTGTGGAATATTTATATGTATATTTATATATATTCACAGACACATATATCATAACATACATAACTACAATTTTAAACAAAAATGCATACAACACAGAAGAATCATGAAAACTACAATGTTGAGTAAAAAGAACATTTGAAATATTACACACCTTGTGGTGACATACACATAGAAATTAGAAGAATGTTAAGCAGAGGAATGCAGATAATGCTACTGGAAATGGTGGAGTCTATGACTCCAAGAGTCTGCTCTTCTACAGAAGCAATGAGTAAGCTGGCAAAAACCATCAGAACCAACCTTTTCAAAATTCAAAAAATCTGATAGAAACTTACAGCAACCAGGGGAGTGCTTAATGAAAAAAAAGGCAACTAAATATTGGTAATAAAGCATGATGGCAGTTTGTCCATGTGCCATCCCTTACCTGCAGCTGAATGGTAGTCATGAGGTCGTGATTCATGTTTTTGGTGTGTATCATTGGTGCCACAGTAGGCGATAGAGATCTTATTCTCAAAGAATTATGATTTTGTGTTTTGACATTAGTGTCCTAATGATCTGCTTAGAGGCTTTCTTTGTTCTTTCCTCCTCAGAAAACTTTTAGGGTTGAACCACCCTCCAGGACAGCATTGGTTGAAACCATTTAAAAGTACATACTACCTGTAGCTATCAGGAGCTAGAATAGCAAATATGGCAGCAAATAGCCTTAAAAGATTGGTCAGGGGAGGAAGATGTATGGAGGATTAAGGATTTCAAAGGGTTCCATGTATACCAGGGAATCCTGGGAGCCATGTGTATGACCAGGGCAGAATCACCCCCAGAGAAGCCTGGAGAGGACTGGAGCCTTGTGCATATGGCTGGTCTTTGAGGTCTGTGTAAATAAGAAAGAGGTTAGGGCTAATGCAGAGTTTTAGTCAGCTTTCCACAGCTCAGAGCCAATCTACAAAGACCAAGAAAGGATTTTTGTTGTTGTTGTTGTTTTGCTTTTTTTTTGTTTGTTTTTCTTTCAGATATTTAAGAAAATTTCTGTTAGGTCACTGGATGGCCTGATATAATGGAGCAGAACAGTCAGTGGCCACATGCCAAAAAATACAGCCTTTGCAAAAAGTAGTTTAGAAAAATCACAAAACAGCAGACAACTACAGCCCATAAGCAACAATGCTCACCCTACGAAGGAGGGCTTGTGATTTTGAGTCACCACATTATAATATTCAAAACGTCCTGTTTGCATCACCAAAAAAAATATGAGACATGCAGAGAAACAGGAAAGTATGGCCCTGAGGCAACCCAGACATTGGGATTACTAGATAAAGACTTGAAGCAAGTGTCTTAAGTGTGCTCTCAGTAAGGGAAACCATAGACAAAGAACTAAAGAAAATCAGAAGAATCCTATCAACAAATCAGAAACATTAGTAAAGAAGTAGAGATTATAAGAAAGGGCATCAAATATCAACTTTGGAGGTGAAAACTACAAAACCTGAAATTTAAAAAAAATCACAATAGTTCAACAGCACATTTGGGCAGGCAGAAGAAACAATAAGAAATCTTGAAGACAAGATATTTGGAAGTATCCAATTTAGAACAGAAAAAAAAAAAGATTGAAAAAAATTTAACAGAGTTTAAGAGACCTAATGGGTACCATTGAGGATACCAACACAGATACTAAGGGGGTTTTAGAAGGAGAAGAGAGAGAAATACAAGGACAGAAAGAATTTCTGAAGAAATAATGACTGAAAACTTCCATTTGGTAAGATACCTGAATTCAAATGGCTAAAAATTCAGTGAGCTCCATATTGGTATATAATCAAAGAGTTCCACACCAAGATTCATTATTTAAACAAGGTGAGGGATGACACACACAAAATTCAAAATTGCTACTAACTGAGCAGCATGAAAGGAAGGGGATCGGAAAAAATATGAAGAACTTCAAAAATATTGGTAAAATGCTTTATAAGATATGTACTGGACTATATAAGTAAAGTAATCATACTTCATGTCATGGATCATTTGATAATCAAATATATGTTTTGAAAAGTACCAAAATAGATCCTAATATTTTGTAATGAGAACAAAAAAACTAAAAAATAAAATAGTTAAAGTAATTGAATAAGTAATTCACAATAAAGGAAATACAAACATGAATCATTTGAAAACTTGAGAAATCAGATAGCACAAAGAAATCTTTTCAGCCGATAAATTGAAAATAAAATGACTGAAAATATATATAACAAAGATACTTCATAAAAATAAATAGACCAATTCAACAGGAACTTATGCAATTTTAAATTCACATAACTTTATAAATTGGTTATAGTAAAAAAAACCTGAGTGAAATAAAAGTAGAGATAGCCAAGTGCATAGTAATGTTTGGAAAGTTTAACATATCTCATTAGATAAATGATAGGACCAGTTGTCAAAAATATCATTAGATACAATATACAAAGAACTCCTAAAACTCAACAATTAAAAAAAAAAAAGATTTAAAAATGGACCAAAGTCTTTGACACCTGGCCAGATATAGAAAGATGGCAAATAAGCATATGAAAAGTTTCACATCCCCTTTCATTAGGGAAATTTAAAGAACAAACAAACAAACAAACAAACAATGAGATACCACTGCACTACCTATTAAAATGACCAAGCTCTAGAACACTGACAAGACCCTATGATGGCCAGAAGGTAGAGCAACAGGAACTCTCATACATTGCTGGTGGGAATGCAAAATGGCACAGCCACTTTTGAAGATAGTTTGGTAATTTCTTACAAAATAAACATACTCTTACCATATGATCCAGAAATTATGCTCTTTGTATTTACCTGAAAGTATTGAAAATCTATGTCCACAAAAAACCTGCACACAATTGTTTATAGCAGCTTTTTTCATATTTGCCAAAACTTTGAATCAAACAAGATGTGCTTCAGTAGGTGAATGAATAAACCATTTACATCTAGAAAGTTGAATATTATTCAGCACTGAAAATAAATGAGTTATCAAGCCTTGGAATTACTAAAGGAGTCCATCTAAGAAGGGTGTATCCTGTATGATTCCAACTTTATAACATTCTGGAAAAGGCATAACTATGAAAAAGCCAAAAATCAGTTCTCCGAAAAGATTTCTAAAGTTGTTAAACACCTAGCAATACTGGCCAAGAGACAGAGATAGAGAAATAGAGAGAGAGTGAGAGACAATGAGAACACACACACACACACACAAATAATAGGCCAATATCAGGAACTAAAAAGGAGAAAATCAGTATGGATATGATGTATTCCTAAATTTGACAACCTTTTTAAAATGAAAACTTGAAATATATAAGTTACATAAGATAAAAATAGCACTAGCTGAATCCCTAAGTAAAAACCTTTACCTTTAAGATTATTTGGTGAACTTTGGATAGGTGAATTTTTTTTTCTTTCCTTTTCCTTTCCCCTTTTTAAAATGTTTCTTAAATAGGACATGCAAGTATGGACAAGAGAAGAATTATTGATAACATTGGCTATATTATACTTGCAACTTTCTGTTCTTCAAAAGACACCATTGAGAGAGATGAATAGCACCCCAGGCAGTGAAAGATGATATTCACAACACATGCATCTGATAAAGAATTCTTAATTAAAACATACAGAGGTCTCAAAGTAATAAGGAAAAATTACACAACTCATTGTTAGTCATCAAAGAAATGAAAACTAAAAGTGCCATACCACACTTATACATGCCAGAATGGCTAAAATGAAACAGACAATGCTAAATTTGATAAGAAACTAAAATTGTTAAAGAATGCAGGTGAAAAAGCAGTTAGAACTGTTTGTACAATTCATAAAACCTTAAGCAGTCTTTGCTAAAGCTGAACATATGCATATCTATGGCACATTTCTGGATATATAGCCAAATAAATATGGCCATACACCACTTAGAACACATTTATTAAAATGTTTGTCATAGCATTATCCATAATAGTCCAAAATGCCTATCAATTATAGGCTAGATAAATATACATTTATTTAATAGACTAGTATGCAGAAATAAGAAAGAATATTTTACAAGTACATAAAACAACATGAGTGAAACTCAAAAATAAAATATTAAGCAAAGGTACCAGATCAAAGGGTTGTATTTCACATGATTCTGTTTACATAAAATATTCAAACTAGAAAGACAAATTTATGTCTTCAGAAGATTTGTTTCGGGGAGAAGTGAGCTCTGAATGGGAATGGTGTAAACAAGTCTTTTGGGAATTTGCCAACATTCTGTTTCTTGATTTGGTTGAACTTAACCAGGCGTGTTGAGTTACATACTTATGATATATGAACTTTCAGTATAATGGCTTAGCAAGTTATCTCTCTCTGGAAGCAGTATGCTTGCATTATTAGCTTTGCTCATATATTAAATATGTATACATTAAATAACATTAATATATCTATTGTAGATATCTATATGCACATAGTCTTCTAATACTGTAATATAGAGATGGTGGTTGCAGGTTTGAGGTGGCTGAAATCACCTTGAGATTAATGTAAAATCTCATTAATGTAAGAGAATAATGTAAAGGAAGAAATTCAATAATTGACTCCTTGGAAATAAGAGGGAAAATGAAGTTTAGTACAGAAACACAGCTACTATTTTTTAAGGAGACAGCAGCTTCAAACACAGACAAGTATTCCTCTGGTAATAATAAGTTTCAATAAGCATATTCCAACAAGTGTGATAAAGGAAAAGGCACTTCTTGATTCTGCAAACTATCATTTTTAATATCAATTCAACATTCTGTATCTGTCCTATCTAAATTCAGGCTGATTAGATTTTCTGTCTCCCATCTCATTATTTCAGTCCATCTTCCCAGAGGATATTTTAAAACAAGTGTATGATCGACTCATTTTCAATATTTAAAATGCTTCAAATATTCCACTGTTGCTTATGGGAAAAGTTTAAATTCTACAGTCAATCCTTGAATGTCTCCATATTTGGCCTTTACTTAAATATATAGTGTTAACTGATTTTCTTATCTTTCTCTCATATTCAAGCTCCATGATTTTGAAATAAGAATTGCTGACATTTATATGAATTATGTATTCATTAAGTTTATAGCTCCTAATATGAGGGCTGCTTTGTCTTGAATGAGCTCTTGTCCACTTGGGAATAACTGACATGTGTCAACTGAAGAATGAAGCTTTATTGGACCTTAGTTTGTAGTACTGCACATTATGGGTAACATTGCAATATTTATAACTATTTACTGCACTAATTTTAATATTTATTCCTCAGATCCCACACTGTAAGTTTCCTGAGCACAATGGGCTGTGTCTTGTACTTTTTATCCCAAATTTCCAGCTCCATGTCCAGCACATAAGAGGTTAAATGAGCATCATATTAATTAGGATAGGTTAACTGCAAGGAAGGTAGAACTAAAAGTGGTGGCGTTTCTTTCTTTCTTACATAAAAAATCTGAGGGAATGTAATGGGGTTTTATGATGGTAGCTTAGTGGTGTGTCTCTTGAGGTCTTCTGTCTTACTTCTCTGCTCTATGTGGTTTCCATTCACAAAGTCACCCCAGGATTGAGGAAAATGGAAGAAGGGCCTGAAATGTCATTTAAAAGAAAATATCAAGAGTTTCATAAAACATTTCCAATAATACCAAAATTTAGTCACATGGCTTACCTGTTTGTGGTGGAGGCCGAGAATTCAGTGCTAACTCTGGGCATCCTCTCCACTCTTCCTCAATGACCTCTTCTTCTACATCCACTTCTCCTTCTTCTTATTACATAATTCCATTCCTTTTTTCTCCCCCAGTCCCTCCTCGGCCTTTCCCCCTCTCCTAATTTCTCTTGACCACACTTTTCTACAGAGCCACAAAGTCCTTGAATAGGGAGGCATAAGTGGAACAGACCAACCAGAAAATACATCTGAGCATATTGAATTTAAAAAGATAAATGTTCACCTTAAACACAATGCACATAAATATATTTTATACTAGTAGATGTATTACTGTTTCTGATTTATATGTGCAGACATTTTATATGGAGTCAATTACCAATTACCACTCAGACTTTTAATTCTCTAATATTTGTTCTGTCAGAAATGTGTAATCACATGTAAGCATAAAAATTTCTATGTTGATTCACTTGACCACATATTTTTTTACCATACAGTAATTCAGTGAAATTATAAAATGGTTTATATTTAATGTTTATTTTTATATGCATATAATCCTCAATCAGGTGATTTATTTTTGATTCACCTATAGCAGGTTATATTTCTTAGCTAAATGTATGACTAAGATGGAGTACTATTCTTCTTGTAATATTAATATTTCTGATGACAATTTGAAGATATTGGATTTGACAGACTTGGGCAGATTTGCCCACGGTCAAAAAGACTCAGCCAAAGCATCCGTTGCCATGGTATTTGACTGTAGGCTATCCTGGTACACTGTCTATTTTATTATTCTTTGGAAGCAAAGTTACTTTTTAAAAATGAAAAACACTTTGAAGAATCTTGTCTTTGGAAGAAAATAAAAAGTAGGCATAAGCAGTTGAAATGATTTCTTAAATATTATAACATTATATTGAAAGATCCCCTTGATAATGTGTGTCTCTCACACACACATATACAGACACACATACACACCTTGAAAATATGACATCTGTTTGGATGATTTTATTCCACTTTAAATAGCAGTCTATGTCTTTTTTTAGAAATTGAAATTGTCTTGTTAATTCCAAACTACAGACATACACAAAATCTTAATGATTTTAAACATTCCATAAACATCTCAAGCTGGTAATTCAATGAAAAATTTCAGTAAACTTTGTCAGTATAGCATATAAGGGCATATCATAACCTTATTTTTAAGAAGCAAATATACCCATGGACTTGGATCAAGAAATAAAATAATACCTGTATCCTTTCTGCCACTACTCCCTTACAAAGGGAACCATCATACTTGACTTCTGTCAACATTTATTGGATTTGCTGGTTTTTGAATTTACATAAGTGAGATTATAAAATAAGTACACTGTGTCTGGCTTATTTTTCTCAATCTTATGTTTGTGAAATAAATTTATGGTTTATATATAGCATAATTTATTCATTCTCAGGACAATATAATATTTTATAGATCATATCCTCTCAACCTTGGCACTATTGATATTTTGACCAGATGTTGCTTGGATGCAGGGTTGTCCTGTGCATTGTATGATGTTTAACAACATCCCTGGCCCCTACCTTCTGGATGCCTGTAATACTATCTCCCTCTGCCACAGGTTATGACAATTAAAAATATCTCCCAACATCACTAAATGTTTCTGTTTGAGAACCACTGGAATAGATATACCAAAGTATTTATTCAATCAACAGTTAATAGACTTCTAGCTAATTTCTGGGTTTTTCTTTTCTTCATTTTTAAAATAAATATCAGTGCTCCAAAATTCCTGTAGCTTTTTTTCTTATAACTCCTTTTGCCCATATTTTTACTCATACAAATTTTTGTTGAGTATATATCTAGGATTAAAATGCTGGGTCATAAAAGATGGATTTGTTTCCAATAGTTTTTTAGAGTGTTTATACTATTTTACACCCTCACAAAAGAGTCTTAACTACTCCAAATGCTCATGAGAACTTGCTGTTTTAAATTTTTTTCCTGTGATAGGTATTTGTGAATTATTATTGTTTTAACTCCTATTTCCCTGACACTCATAAACTTTTAGCAACTTTCTCAATGTTTAATTATTGCTTGGATTTTCTTTGTTTTGAAATGTTGAGTTAAAGTTCCTCACCTGTTTTATCTGTTGGGTTACTTATCTTACTAATTTATGGGATTGTATATATATCTTAATTGAAGTATGGGAATGTGTATACATGCTGAATATAAAATTCTTTATTGGATACACATATAGTAAATATCTTCTCTTTTGTGATTTGACTTTTCATTCTCTTTCTGATGTCTTTTGATTGGGTTTTTTTCTATCTCTGGTTTACACTGATCCTTACAGTGTGTCCTTCTAAGATCTGAACTGAGAGCTTGTGGTACTTTACCCATTGTTAGCTAGTTATGTCTCCCTGGTAACTCTCAAATATTGCAGTCAACTTTTCCACTGCTTTCTAACACTGCATAGCTGAGAAAGACAAATGCCTCATGCTGTAAACTAGGGTGGAGTTTTGGGGTCACTTCACTGGGCTTTTCTTATCTCTGAGATCTTAGCCCCTAAAGTTGTATTGACCTTTCTTCTTCAAACTCCCTCAGCTGACTTTTCTGCATCTTAGCTGCTTCTACTAAACTCAGTTCCTTGCGCAGCACAACTCCAATATTACTAAGTGGCTCAAGGGCAAAAGTGTGACATAGAAACTTAACCCACTTTAATGAACTTCCCTTTTTATGGGTTCCTGTCCCCTCAAGTCCTGGCTGCCGCAGCTCTCCAATACCAGTAAAAACCTTTAAAAACACCAATAGATTTCTAGTTGTTCTTAAAGAAAATGTTTTTCTACAAGGTGAAGTGGGACTGTATCGATGAGTAGTTTTATTACAGGCAAATTATTGATATGAGATGATAATTAAATTTGTAAAAATCCTACCACATTGTTTCTATATTGGCAATCATTTTAATGTCAGAGAAATGAAAAAAAAATAGATATGAATGATTGTAATAGACTTGTACTTAATGTTCCTAAACAGATATTTTGGATTTTAACTTTTACAAATTTTAATGTATTTTTTAGCATTGTATCTGGTCTTTTGACTTTGTTGTTTGTGTGTGTATGTGTGGTAACAGCCTATTTAATGTTCCCAACCTTAGAATTTCATGCAAACTATCTTTTCTAATGTAAAAATATGACATTATATAAAAGTGACAAATTATAGTGTGACAGCTCAAAAGAATATATGCCTTTTTCATTGGCATGCAGTAAAGAACTATTTGTTGTCTCTCTGATATCTGATGTTTTTTGTTAGGTCATGTCAACTGTCTGCCATGCATTATGTTTAAATCAAAGTATAAAAATAAATAGCAAGAAAAAAGAAGATGCATGAATCACCAATCCTCCAAATTAATAGCAGAGCTACAAAGCTGTGTGAAATAGATCATTGTATGACTAAAAATATTTATGCCTTGGGGGATGAATTGTCCAGTGTAGCTTTGAAATTGTGTACATTTCCCTTTTTCCTTATCTTCTACTTTCAGTGTCATTCTTTTGTCAATGAAATAACCTTCAGTGAGCCAAAAGTGTTCATATAGGTGTACCCTTGAGAGTGCTCATAATGATTATAATTCCATTACAATTAGAGTGAAATATGTTAACTTGTTACACCTTTAACTAGTGTATATTTATATCTATTACAAAACAGGAACCTCATAATAATATGTATTATGGGCAGACAATTATTATTCATTTCTGTGTTATGGATAAATGTACCTTGGTGTTTTAGGAAAGATCAAGCAGTTAATACAGGCAAAGGTATCACTTGAAACAAAAACCTCTCAGTTATTAGGAAGAAAAAATTACATGAGAAGCATTATATGATCAGCATGTGATCAGGATACTTGCGTGTGCATTTTTCCTATAAGATGAAATAAAACATGGATATTTTAAAACATTTTTCTGATTGAATTATCACATCCAGTGCTCTGTTTTTCTCTATATGATGGGACCATAATATGCTAAGCCAAGCTATGCTTTCACAAGTGAGGCAAGTGTTTGTTGTCTGCTGTCTTTTTACTTGTTAGGGGGGAAAAGAGTCCTTACAGAATGGAACTAAAAGAAAAGATGTGCTTATGAAAACATTATTTTTTCTTACATATTTCTTGCTGAAAATATAATGAATTAAAAATATAATGATAAACTATAATGTAAATAATGTAAACTCTAATGCACAAACTTTCAATTCCCTACCCACCCAACATCCTCATTTATTTTAATCTGCTCCAATTATGTCCCTTCCTGTCCATGGTTAATTAGATTAAATGTTGGCCCAAATTATGACAGACTCCATTGCTAAAAGAAAAGGAAAAACTAAGCTGTACATAACTGCAAAAGGAAGGTTATGACACTTGAATGAAAGATCCTGTGTCATTGGTGTTGGGGTACACATATCAGCGCAATTTGTGAACCAAGCAAATAGTGACACAATAAACTGGGACACCTTGGATTATTAAAATCCATTAAAGATCTACACTTTGCGGGCACCTGGGTGGCTCAGTGGGTTAAAGCCTCTGCCTTCGGCTTGGGTCATGATTCCAGAGTCCTGGGATGGAGCCTCGGGCTCCCTGCTCAGCAGGGAGCCTGCTTCCTCCTCTCTCTCTCTGCCTGCCTCTCTGCGTACTTGTGATCTTTGTCTGTCAAATAAACAAATAAAATATTTAAAAGAAAAAAAATCCTTTGCAATGTTCTTTTATTGCTAAGAATAACATAATTCCTTCAAGTGTTGGGCTACTTGCTCATTCTATTAGTACTGTGTAGTGTGACACAGTAGTGAGTTTGGGGAAGCAGAAGTCACTTGTTCCATAATCCTCATCTATTTTTTTGGTAACGAAACATTAAAGCTTCATATTGCAGCAGTACAGAGTGAGTAGATCCAAGTTTCTTAGAGAAATTAAGAATAACAGGCTATACTAAATTTTAATTTTTCACAAATATCTTTGCATCATGTAGGCATGTCAAGTTCCCAAGCTACTTTAATATTTTGTAATCATAAGTGAAATAAATGTCATGAAACAAAAATGAAAGATGCATAATTGAATGAGAAAATAAACTTAAATTTGGTCCCAGAACACCAAATAAATATAACCTTAATAATAGCTGGTATCCTGCATTAATAACCCCTCAAAAAGGAAAGATCTGATTCTTTTGTGATTGAAGTATGATGGCGTATCAATTCTCCTCTTACCTGAAATCCTTCTGTGGAGCATAAAACATGAATATTTATATGAATATTTTCTTTTTTAGGATTAGGTGGCCTTAATAGCATTTTCTTATTATCTCTAAATTTAGTGTTCTAACTTCTTCTCTTCTGTGTCATCCTTATTGTGATTACTAGAATTCATAAGGTAGTTTATAGAAATAATAAGTCAAAAACATTTACAGAGTTTATTTATCATGTTATTGAAAGATAATGTTGACTATTCCCTTCTCCTCCCCTCCAAAATAAGAAACATATTCCCTTACTTGGGCTTTAAATAACTGAGAGAAAACAGAAATCACATCAAGGCAATGAATGAAATAGATACCTAAGAATGATTTTTCACATAGTATATTAGTTATATTATTAGATATATTAGATATATTATATTATTAGATATATTATATTATATTAGATATATTATATTATATCAAAGTGAAATGCAGAGTTCCTTATTCTATAAAGAATTCATTTCATAAGAAATAAATGGATTTCAATTTAAGCTTCCTAACTTCATGAAATTATTTATTCAAATAATGACAAATTTATTGATGGTAAATACAAATTTATGAGTATGCTGGGATAGGCAGTAAGGCTTTTTTTTTCTTTGAAATTCCTGACTCTTTCGTCTTTATATTCTTAGTTTATAAAGTACACTGGCACAGAGAATGTAAAATTATTTATTCTTTTTTAAAGATTTTATTTATTGGAGAGATAGACAGTGAGAGAGAGCATGAGAGAGGAGAAGGTCAGAGGGAGAAGCAGACACCCTGTGGAGCTGGGAGCCTGACGTGGGACTCGATCCTGGTCCTCCGGGATCATGACCTGAGCCTAAGGCAGTTGCTCAACCAACTGAGCCACCCAGGTGTCCCAATTATTTCTTCTTTTATTCTAATTGAGAACCTAGTTAATTAATAACCTTAGTACAAATATGCATGTATGATAAGCAGGTGAAAAGTGGGTGAATATATGTGCAGATTGGTGGATAAACCAATTGTGTAAAGATACAAAACTACATGTTATATCTGCACCAAAAAAGAGAAAAATATAGTAAACATTAATACATCTTTTTTAACAGTCAGGATTTGGTTTTTGGAACTTGTTATAACAATTAAACTTTAGTTCAAACTGGTTATAACTTCAACAATGAATAGATAATAAAGGTAAGGCATATGTGGTCAAAATACTTCATTGTAACTTCTATAGCTCAAAATAGCAAGGATATGCTGATTAAGAAAAATGCAGTGTATCATTTATTTATGAAGATGAATATGCATAAATTTTTATAGAGTAAAAATAACATAATAAAATGCATCATTCTAAAAATGTACATCTTTTATATCCATTTTATCAGTAAGCTTTAATAATCTTTTATTTTTAAAACTGACAATATCTTTTGAAAGCAGAAACTTAACTACCCTTAACATGTTTGAAATGATAACTTGGTATACTATTATGCAACTCTTAAACACGTTGATTATGCAGATTATGTAAAAATATGGAAAATGTTAATGAAATTATGTTAAGTGAAATAAAAATATATACATTGTGTTTGCACACACCATGCTAATTCTAGCCTATGTTTTTGCCTTTAATTTCATTAGACTTGGAATCCTGCAATTGACACTACATTCAGCCTAAATAATTCCCACTCACACTTTAAGATTTAGGTCAGGAATCAACCACTATTCCTTATTTCCATTTTGTGCTGCTGTATTACCTGGCAAACAATTTATTATTATACTTGCCACTTTGCATGGTAATTACCTATGTAAAGTCTCTCTTGTCTTTGGAATATTACTTTCCTGAAGGCTATAACTGCTTTTTTTCAGAATTGTAACCCCAGTACCTAACACAGTGGCTGATATGGTCCTGAGCATCATGAAGATTAATCTATTAGGTAAAACATACCACTGCCATAGTTGTCCTCTGTAGTCAAGTAATAGGCTTCTTGCAAGCATGGCTATTTCCACTAGGGTGATTATGAATAATGTTAGAAAACCTAGAGAAGAGACAAGTGATCACCCTCTATCTCCACCCTCCATCTCTCAGATCATTCCTAGAATCATTCTTTTGGAAATTTTATAATTTGCTAAACCCACAGTGTATCACACTGCAATGATGTTTTTTTTTGTTTTGTTTTTTGTTTGTTTGGGGTTTTTTTTGGTCATGGCCCAGAATGTAAGACAAGAATAGAAATAAATGAATAGAAAAGACTTAAAGTTACTTAAAAAGTTAATGAATTTACAAACATGTATCCATACAAAAAATTTAAAATATAAAAGACTTATTTATAATAGCTAAAAGTTAGATATAATCCAAATAGCCATTAACAGAAGAATGGACAAATTGTGTCACATTCACAAAATGGCATTTTACTCACCAGTAAAAGGAATGAACTACACATTATATGATGAGCACTGGGTCTTATACTCAACTAATGAATTATTGAACACTACACCAAAAAACTAATGACGTACTATGTGTTGGCTAATTAAATTTTTTTAAAAAATTAAATAAGCAAAAAACCCCACTAAGGTTTAAGTTTTAGTAATAATAATAATAATAATAATAATAATAATAAAGGAATGGACTATAATTCCACAAAACACATTGGAGAAATCTCCAAAACTGAGTTATGGTACTTTATGAAAGAAACTGACAAAAATGGATACTTCCCATATGGATATATTTATATGAAAATCTAGACAAAAAGAAAACCATCTATGGTGACATAAATCAGAATATTGATACACTCTCTGGTTTAAGAGAGGGATTGCCTGGGAAAAGGACTAGCGAAATTTCTGAGGTAATGGAATGTTTTGTATTTTGAGAGGGTTGTGGGTTGTTATATATGTATATGCATTTGTCATAACTCATCAATTTTGTGTGACTTTAATATCTGTATAATCCAATATAGATAAATTATACCCTCTCTCAAAAATTGAAAATTAAATGCAAGTGTGCTTAATATGTAGAACTTGAGAAGCTCATTTTAAAATGTATATGGAAATGCAAAAGGTATGGAAGAGCCAAAAAATTCTAAAAAAGTAAATTTGCAAGACTTACGGGGCACCTGGGTGGCTCGGTGGGTTAAAGCCTCTGCCTTTGGCTCAGGTCATGATCCCAGGACTCTGGGATCGAGCCCTGCATCGGGCTCTCTGCTCACCAGGGAGCCTGCTTCCTCCTCTCTCTCTGCCTGCCTCTCTACCTACTTGTGATCTCGATTTCTCTGTGTTAAATAAATGAATAAAATCTTTAAAAAAAATTTGCAAGACTTACACATTTGAGTTTTAAGAAGTTACAGTGATCAAATTAGTAAGCGTGGGCAAATAAGATTAATGAGCTATAATAGAGTTGAGCAAAAACCTACACTAATAGGATGAATAGATATTTGAATGAAGGTACCAAAGGGGATTTAAAAGGGAAAAAGACATGTTGTATTTCCAATAAATCCCATGGAATCATCTGTATATCTGTAAGAAATAAATATGAACTTCAAGCACTACATCACTCCATATGCAGAAAATATAATTTAAACCTAAGAACAAAGCACAAAAATATTTTAGGAGAAAATTTAAACAAATATTCTTTTTTTATTATGTTCAGTTATTATGTTCAGTTCAGTTAAAATCATTAGTTTTTGATGTAGTGCTCAATGATTCATTAGTTGCATATAACAGATTCTTAATAATTGGAGTAGGCAAGTGTCTCTTATATGATACAAATTGAAACATTAGATATAAATGAAAAGATGCTAAATTAGGGTTCATAAATATTAAAAATCTCAGCTCTTAAAGGACACCATAAGGAACATAAAAAGTGCATTACAGATTGTGTGAAAATTCATATTGTGTATATCCAACAGTTATTTATACACAAGATATGGACACCTCTATGACTCACTAATTAAAATAAAACAGTCAATGAGCACATGAAAAGGTGCTCAACATCAGTAATCTTTAGGGAGACTTCTGTCAGATACCATTTCACATCTTCTAGAATAGTGAAACTAAAGAGACTGATAACCTGTTGAGGAGACTATAAAGCAGTTGAAATTTTCACAGATTACGATAAGATTTGTGAGTGTGGAGAACTGTTTGGAAGAACTGTTGTGGTTTTTTTTGTTTGTTTATTCGTTTGTTTGTTTGAATAAAGTTAAAGACACGCCTATCACATGGCCTGGCAGTTCCACCACTACTTATTTGAGAGAATAAAAGGCTATTTCTAGAAAAAAAGAAAAAAGACATATACAAGAATGTTTATAGATACCTTATTAGTAATAACCAAAAATAGAACAAAGTCAAATGCCCATCAATACCAAAATGAATAACTACATTGTGATATAAAATAAATACTTTTTTGCTATAAAATGTGACATCATATTGATATTGATATTGATATTGATATCATATCATATTGATATGATCAATATTGATCATATTGATGATATGGAAGTATCTCAAAATATTATGACAAAAAATAGAAGCAGGCACAATTTGATTGCCTATATATTATGATGAATAACAAGTAAAATTAACCTATAACACTATATATCAAAATTGAAGTCTTTCACGATACTGGTGGAAATTGACAGGAAAAGGACAATGGTTAACTTGGTGCTGCCAAAGAAAAGTTCTATGTATATAAACTTCACCGGTGCTTTCTCAGGTATATACACTTGTGAATTTTAATAGACTGTATACTACAATCTGTAAACTTTATCATGTATAAATTATACCTCAGTAAAAATTTGCATACTCTTTACACATTTTTACTTTTATTCTCTACAGAATATGTTTAGAGTCCCTATTATTTCTTTTGATTACTCAAAAAACAAAATAAGCACATTCATGCAGAGCATTTTTTTCAGTCAAAAAGATAAATGGATTTTCCTTGTTTCCCACGATTTTCCACCTTATTCCTGTTAGAAGTCACTTTTAGTTTTGAAATAATTTAGTTGATATAAACCGATTTTAGTTGATATAAACCGATGTTACTGTTCTTGAAATCTAGTTTGAACTATGATAGTCAATGCATGAAATCTGGTTAGAACCATGATAGTTTTTCTCTGCGCTTTTATTTTGTGGTTTTGTTTTGTTTTTTTTTTCCTTTGTTTAAGTATTATTTTCACCATTTAAATACCACAGCATCTGTAGTCTCCAGAGTGAACTTTATTTATTCCTCTATCTGCTTTTACAATGGATTTGCTTTCAGAGAAACTAATCCGAATTAAGATGATACAGAATTTATTTGTAAATTAGTTAAATGAGGACTCTACAAAAGAGTTAAAGATGGCAGAAAGGAAATACAAAGGACAGAAATTCGTCATAAACATAGGGTCATCCCTGGAATGAAGCAAATTTTGGAAGCTGACCTTTTACTTAGGGTGGCTTCCATGATAGGCAAGGAGTATATGTTCATGAAATGAGTACACGTTGCAGAGTGTAAAAGACTTATATTTAACCCTGGTTTTGCCATTTATTAATTGTGAGACCTCTGTATGTTTCACATATATTGACTGTGCGTTGAAGCTAGTAATATTCCTATTTGATAACTGAATATTAAGTGCAACACTAAATGTAAATGTGTTTATATACATATTGATTTCCTCTTCTTTTACCAGGGTGAGGCAGTCAGGAGTCTGGGATGACAACTTGTGAAGGTATAGATTGTGGATCTGATGTTTAGATGGGAGATACTGAATATAAATTGGCTCACTTAATTTAGCCCAGAGTTAAAACTGGTAGTAATATAACCAGATGGGATGTGCAGGAGATAAGTGTACCAAGTCATTGGCCTAAGGTTTTCCTTCCATATCTGTTTTCTGACTTTTAAAATAACACTGAAGCTTTTATTTTAGTATAAATATAGACTAGAGAAAATAGAAACTATAAAATATTCAATAGGTTATTTGAAAGGCTTGAAATATGGGCCAATGTTTCTGAAGTAAATTATGGCTTTCAAAATAAGCTTGGGTTTAAAAATAAAGATATTTTGCACCAGAACATCCAAGCAGGTCTCTAAGTTCCATAAAGCTTTTCACTGAAGAATTACTTTTGGCCACATTTGCCAACACCATTTTCTCTTCTTTCTGTCCATGCCAATCTCTTCCTTTTGATTCTCAGATAGCTTTCCACATTACAGAAATATTCTTACTTGCTTCATAAAAATGAATTCCCAGAAAAATGGCAGGCGTAGAATATAGCAATGAGTGAGCTTACTAAAGTTCACTACAGTAATTTGAGTTGGCTCAGACATCAATCATTCTTGGTCTTTAAACTGTGAGAAGGGGAAGCAAGCAAGGGATTGGATGAGCTCCAGTTTCCATGGCAGGGCAAAAGTTGAAAGTGATCTGGTTATAGCGATGCCAAGGAATGAGGGACTACTTAAGCATAATGTCTATAGCAATGCATCAATAGGCTTATTTTTTTCCCAGTCCATCACAGACTGAAGCATTTGTAAAACTGAACAAATTAATTACCAAAAAAAAATCATGCATTTGAATATTGTAGCAATATCAAAATGCTGTTTCCAAATGCTTATAACCAATTGCTACACTTAATCAGAGGTGAAATAATAACAAACAATTCAGTGATTGATATTAGTTATGAGCCACAATTTGAGTAGCCCTGGTCTGTTAATACTTATTAGTCCGAATCAATGGCGAGTGGGTAAAACAGCTCTTAAAAAAAAAAAAAAAAGCAAATGAAAATAAAACAAAAACCTGATTTGTAGTGTTTGCCTATTTTTATAATAAACTTCTTCCATGTCTGATTTCTAGCTACAGCTATGATGCCACAGTTGGGAGAAAAGAACGAAATCCACTCTTGAGCCTCTCGAGAACTTCACTCGTTTAAATACTAATTCAAGTAATGGTCAGCAGAACTTTTATAGCCCATCTGTTATGTCAGTGAAGAATGTGGCTGGGAGATGAATTTTGGGGAGCAAGATCCCAAGGCACACACACTTTTGCTGAGGAATGTGTTCTTAAGAGATCCCATCACTAAGCAAGTTACTGTGTGATATATATATATACATATACATATACATGTATATATATATATCAATATATATATCAAGGGGGGAAGGTGGTGTGGTGCTGCAAAGAGAGAAGAAAGACCACCAACTTCATTTGGAATCAGGTAGGGTCCAGGGAGTTCAAGGAAAAACATTGTAACATTAGAAGGGGAAATACAGTTATTAATTAGAGAAGTTGGTAAGAGCCACATAGTATTTCATGTACCAGATGTATTCTACTCTCCTAACATACAGGGCCCTATTTAATTCTGTCTTAAAAGATAAGTTAAATACTTTGGTCCTCATTGTACAGAAAAGTAATCCAAAGCTAAGAGGAATTGAATAACTTGCTCATGATCTCAAAGCCAGGAAATGATGAAGCTAAGATTTGAAAGTCTGACTCCGAACTCAACATATTAACACTTTGTCTTAGAAAACAGCCAACAGAGCAGACAAATTGAAAGGAGGATTTTTCGCTTTGTAAGTGTTTTTAAGTTCTCAAAATTCAGTGAAGATTCTTCAAGGGCCTAGTGGAAACCCAGTAAAAATGGCATTTTCCAATTCAGTAAGAACCCAGATTAAGTCACTTACTGATCGATTTGGTTATTAAGTAATCTTTCTGTGCCTTATTCTTCTGTCAATAAACCGGGAATAATAACTAGCAACTGTATTGAAGGGTTCTTTGAGGTTTAAATTAGATAGTAATTGTACACATCACATGATAAGTGGTAATAAGCTAACAAAATTATATCTCTCTCTTTTTTTTAAAGATTTTATTTATTTATTTGACAGACAGAGATCACAAGTAGGCAGAGAGGCAGGCAGAGAGAGAGAGAGAAGCAGGCTGTCCACAGAGCAGAGAGCCCGATGCGGGGCTCGATCCCAGGACCCTGGGATCATGACCTGAGCCAAAAGCAGAGGCTTAACTCACTGAGCCACCCAGGTGGCCCACAAATATTATCTCTTTAAACATTTAA
>ML111530.1:54073-70136 GCA_003697995.1 Taxidea taxus jeffersonii | reverse complement strand
GCTTTAGAAAGTATAAACAACATTTTGTACCCCATGTTATGTAATGAGTACTTTCCAGGCTGCCTTGTCATCTTCTTAACTGTCTTTGTCAGTATGCCATCCTTCAAATGAAATACAGTATACTTTACTTAGCACATAATTAAGGTCTGACTTAAAATTTGAGACTGCGGAGCTAGAAGGAATCTTAGAAAATCATTGAGACCAGGGAAAATGAACCTGGAGAGCAGAATGAACTCCCTAAGGTCAAAGAGCTGGGGAGTTCCAGACTAGATCTCATTCATGTCTTCAAACATCTGTTTGTAATTACCCACGGGATGTCAGGTAGCATGGGCTTCCTCTCACCTCTAGTTGCTTCTCACCACATTGCATGACCTAATTAACATTTGTTAGGTGGGAGCTGTTTCTTATTTTTCTGAACAGAGGAGGGAGTGCCTCTTCAACTCACTGTCAGGAAAACAGAGGTTGTGGAACTGAAATGAGTAACAGCAGTTTTGATTCGGACTGGTTTCGTGACTGATTGTTAGATAAGTCAGCATGCAAAGACATTTTTGTGTTTCCCAGGTTTGGCTTGCTTTCTCAATGCCCTTTGCAAACTCCACAGGGATTTTAAGCTTTAAGTCTGGTTATAAGCTTATGCAAGCTGTTAGTCACCTTTTTAGATGAAAAGCACCGCAGGATTATGCTTGAAAATGTTCCATGCTTCGCTACCGATTCCTTTGGAGTAATTCAGCTGTAGTATGATTTTGAGGGAGAAGTGATTGAACGGTTACATTCCAAAACACATTTGCATTTGAAAATGGGGGTTTATTAGCCAAAAGAACTATTCTTGAAAGGTACACATACATGGCAAATTTAGAACAAGCAGAACAATTTAGACATGATAGCTATGAATTGCCCAAAAGCTTAAAATACTGGGGGCCCTTGGTCACACAGAAACCTGGACATGGGTTGAATCATGAATATCTGCTGTTTTCCTTTGGAAAACATACTGGAAAAGGAAATCTTGTCACTGCTGTATGTCCACAGATCATTCTAAACATTCTAGGCATGCATCAGTGCAACTATAAACACACATTTGACCAGAAACCAGCCAGGGGAGGAGTCTAAGCTTTTGGTGTAGTGAAGAGGGTGGCCTCGAGAGTCAGATTGTTTGTGTTGGTATCTTGGTTCTACCACTTACTGGGTATGCGAACTCGGCTGGGTCTCAGTTTGCTCATTTGCAAAATGGGGAGAAGATTCTTTAATTCCTGGAATTGTTGTGTTGAATTATGTTAAATCATCTAATACATCTCAAACTGCAATGTGCCCACACATCACCTGAGTTCATATGAAGATCAGTAGAAGCAGAGAAAGACAAATATTGCAGGATCTCACTTAAATGTGGAATCTAAAAAAGCTGAGCTCACAGAAGCAGAAAGGAGATGCTGGTTGCCAGGGGTTGGGGGACAGGGGAGATGGGGAGATTTTAGGTAAATGATAAAAATTTCCAGTTGTAAGAGGGATAAGTTTGGGGACATAATGTACAACTTGGTGACTGTGGTTAATAATACCGTATTGTATACTTGAAAGTTGCTAGGAGGGCAAATCTTAAATGTTCTCATCATAACAACAACAGCAAAATGGTAATTATGGGAAGTGAAGCATGCTTATTAACTTACTGTGGTGCACACATAGACACACATACATATGTATATGTATGTGATAAATAATAACACATACGTATATTAAATCACCACACTGTACACCTTAAACTTCCACAATATTGTATCATTTACATTTCAATAAAACTGGAAAAAAGGAAAAGACAAAATAACGATGCTATAGGTCTAGGGTGTAGACTGCTATTCTGGATTTCTTCTTTTTTTAATTTAATTTTACTTTATTTATTTATTTATTTATTTGAGAGAGAGAGAAAGAGAAAGAGAGAGAGATAAGACAAGCAGGGGGAGCAGCAGGCAGAGGGAAAGGGAGAGAGAGAAGCAGACTTCCCACCAAGCAGAGAGCCCAACACAGGGCTTGATTCCAGGACCCTGGGATCATGACCCAAGGGGAAGGCAGCCACTCAACCAACCCAGGCGCCCCCTATTCTGGGTTTCTAAGAAGTTCTGGGTGATGCCTGCCCTGCAGGTCTCCAGGTCATGCTAGGAGCAATAGGGATGCAGAGTACATGTTCCCCGAGTAACATTCAATAGTGCTAGTCATTGTCATCCTTCAGATGGATTTCTCCTTCTCTTTCCTTCCTACCACACTGTCACGGCTTCTGCACAGCTCATCCTTTACTTTTCTTTCCTCTTGTTCCAGACCTTTTGCACTAGCTGCTCCTATCAGGTTCTTGTGGTTGCCTGCGTATGGTGGATGGTGTGTGCTTGTGGGGGAGACGACACAGATACTGAGACGGTCCCATTCAGATTTGAAGAAAGTGGCTCCATCTCAGCCATGCCTTACGCTGCAACTCAGCCTTTGCTGGCTTTAAAGGGCCATTGGAGCCATTAGTCAATTTAAAGTTCAGGGCCATTGTCAGAGTTCTCAGAAGGTGTCCCCTGCCTTCTCCATTCCCCAGTGCCTTTGAGCAAGGGAAGTTTCTCCATCCTCACGTCTGGGAGAGAGAGGTTCCTGGTCTCGGTGCTGTGTTTCTCTATCTGCCTCCTCTGACCTCCACCTGGAGTGTTTCTAGCCCGGTGTTTGCCCTTGTGCGGGTCCACTACTGACATATCACCGTGGTGTAACTCTGGGGTTGCTGTCTTGGCACCTTTAGGTCATCCCCCTTTATTGACTCAACCCCGCATCAGACCTCACTGGCCATATAGATGCCCTGAGCCTAGCCACCCCCTCTGTCGGGTCACTTGGCCTCTCACAATGGCCACCCTAGTTGGATCCCTTGCTTTCAACTTCACATCCTTCTCTGCCCCTTGCCAGGGGCCAGTGGGAACTTGGGGTACACACATGTAAGCAAGCCATTCAGGGGCACCAAGCTATCTCCTTGAACATCCCACATTGTTATTTGTCCCTTCTGTGGCCACCCCAGGGTGGAACCGGGGCAGTGTGGGTGGTCTTTCCTGGAATTCCAAATGGAAACACAGTGGATCTTGCTCTGGGTTTAGCATTTCCTTTTTCCCCTCAGAGTTTCTATCTGCTCGCACCCCCTGCCCTGAGCTAAGGCTCAGAGTTGGCAGGATGGGGTCTCAGGCAGCTACTTCTTCCCAGGTTCATCTTTTCGAGAACTCCACTCCCTCCTGGGTAGAGCTCTACTTTCCCTTCTGTCTTTTGGAAATAGCTCTCTGTCCGGTCCTATCTTCTTTGCTACCTACCCAGAGACACTTTGTTCTAGGTGGATCCATCCTCCTGCCCCTTCCCTTAGGCAGTAAACCTCACGCTCCACCCACCATGACGGTGGAAAGAGAAAACTTTTGCTTATTGAGAAAGCAAGTTAGATTTTTAAATATTTTAAAAATGTTATCCATATTATATAGTATAGCCGCTGCATATACAACAGTGTTAAAATTTTAGCTTTTTTTTTTTTTTTTTTTTTTTTTTTTTGCTTCTTCTCTTTGTCTTTAGCAGATATTAACAATCTATCATGTTATACAGCCTTGGAAACCTGCTTAGTAGTGTTCTAGCAGGCACGGACAATTAATAAGAGCTAGCCTTGGGAGGATGGACACTTTTCAATCATCAGTACAGGGTTAAGCTTGAGGAAGGTAAAGGAAACATGTAGTCTAGATCTCACATCTAAATAGGCAATGCAAGTTTTACATTTGAGAACTATATCATTGGAAGTCACTTTCAGGTATGAAATCATTGCCGCATCCCCACAAAAAATGAGCATTCAGCCTCTGCTTGTATAACTCCAATGACGGGGAGCTCACTGCCTCTTAACAGTGAGCTGCATTTTTAGACTAAGTAGTAGAAAGGCACTCAGTATGTTGTTCCGGAACCTGACTCCTACACATAACCTGTTTCATTCCCAGCCACACTGTTGGCCCTTCACCTACTCAAAGGCAGCCACCACGGCCCCCCTTAGTATCTCCTCCCCCAGTCTTTCATTGGCACAGCCACCAGCCTCCTCACCAGCTTGCTGGCTCTTCTCTGAGTCCTTCCCCATTTGATGAGCCATTAAAAACTAGGGAGGTAACATTGATGGGAAATTCCCCCTCCTCCCACAATTTTTTTTTGTTGTTTTTTTGAGATGGAAGTTCCAAGCAGAGGTGCTGATTACTGGGCCCAGGTAAGGGTCCCTCCCCACTGCAGTCTGATCCTATGTTCTCAGAAACCCCAGCTTGTTCTAGTGCAATCTCCTTTTTTCTTCCCTTCCCATCCCCTCCTCTCCCTCCTGGGGGCATCATTCTTTAGCTGGCTACTCAAAGCAGCAGGCTGCATAGGCTGATTTTATTGTTTGCTTGTCCAAACTACAGGTTTAATAAGGAGGCCCCAGGAGAAAATGTTTTCCATGCAAATAGTGCCACAGGAATCACTTAGTTTCGAGGTCTCTATGAGAGTATCCTGTGGGACAAGGTTGGGAAAGTCCTGAAAGGGGCGTGCTCATGCCCCTTGGTTTTGCCACCACCGGATGCTCTGATACTGTTTGTTGGAGTGGGAATCTGCTGGAATCCCACAGGCTGGAATAAGGAACCGTCACTGAAAAGAACGATGATAATCCAAATTGCCAACCCGACTGAACATTTTTTATGCGTTTGAGCCTGTGCTGCCTGCTTTACCTTTACAAATTAATCTGATACTCACACATTTGGCCCCTTGCCCAAGGTCATGAGTTGCTAAGAGTGGAGCCAGTCTGAGCCCACAAGTTCTGGCTCTGGAGCCTGTGCTAGAAACACCACCGATACTGGGTGTTAATAAGACCATCCCTCGTAACACCCACCTGTGTCAAAAGATACAAGGAATCAAATATACCATATTATAAAGCAAAAACTCCCAAACTTCATGGTTGATGGCTCTGTGTCTCAATTCCTTCATCTGTAAAATGTGCCAAGAGAATTTCGTTGTGCTGTTTATATAAATGGTGCTTATGATGAATTTTTCCCTCCTCTCCTTCTTCAAAACATTTAATTTCAGTTGCTTAACAAACAAAACCACATCATTCATTCAGATTTGATATTGGGTTCTGTTCTGCTAAGAGCCTCATGGTCCTAAGTGTTTAGAGTTTTAACCAATAGCGTCTTGTCCTCTGAGACCTCTTGTATGTGCCATGCTTATGCAACTTCTCCCATTCTGGAATGTCTCCTGTTCTACCTGTCCACCCAAGTTCCACCCACACTTCCAAGTTTCTACCTAGCCTATCTCTTCTATGACCCCCTGACCATCTCACCTCACTTTGACCTCTCCTTTGTCTCAAGTGAACAGGAGCCAGTTGTATTCCATCAATTAACATTCGTGAGCATTTATTATGTGGCTAGAATGATTCTGATCAGGATTTCTCAACTATAGCACTACTGACATTTTGGGTATTGTGATGGTTCATTTTATGTGTCAACCTGACTGAGCCATGGAATACCCAGATATTTGGTCAGACATTATTCTGGGTGTTTCTGTGAGGGTTTTTTGGGATGAGATGAACATTTAAACTAATGAACTTTGAGTAAAGCTGATTATTCTCCCAAGAATGGGTGGGCCTCATTCAATCAGTTGAAGGACTGAATAGCAGAAAAGTCATACCCATCCCTGAGTAAGAGAGAATTATCTTGCACTATGGTCTTTGAACTGGGACATCAATTAGATTTTCCAAGTTGTGTAGCAGCCTGCTAGTGCTTTTAGAGTTGAACTGGGACCTCAGCTTTGCAGATTTCGGACTTGCCACCCTCTGTAAGACCATGAGCCAATCCTTTATAATAAGCCAGTTCTATACAATAAGTCTCTTCATATATCTAGATAGCTAGATAGCTAGATATATAAATATAAGTATTATATGATAATAAAATAAGTATAAATGCATAAAAATTAGAGTATAAAGAAATATAAATTATATAGTTATTGATTCTGTTTCTCTGGAGAACACTGACTAGTTTAGGCAGGACAATTCTTTGTTGCGTGCCAGTGCCCTGTGCATTGGATATATGGTGACATCCTGGTCTCTACCCTTTTGAGGCCAGTAGCACCCACCACAGCCCAGTCGTAATAATCAAAAAGTGTCCAGACAGTACCAAAAGTCCTCTGGGGGGCAAAATTGACCTGGTTGAGAGCCACCATTCTAGGCCTGTGGGAGAAGTCAGGGAAAGCTATCACTGGGGTTTCTGCTGCCAACAACCTCTCCGTCTACTGCGGAGTCAGCGCTGACGGTCAGGAACTAATGTGGGGACCACTGACTACTAACTTGTGCAATGGAGATTTAATTTTTCACTAAACTTGTGATTTTCTTTTTGGGGAAGAGGAGGAAAGAGAAATCAAAGCAACCTCTTTTAGAAAAAGTGAAAGATTTCTTTCACTGGAGAAGGAGAATTATGTGGAATATGAAGAAAAACCATTGTGCTCTACCGTTGGCCCTAGACAAGTGCAATTCTTAACGAGGTATCACTTTTCCAGTATTGGAAGATTCATTAATGAGAGAAAAATTGCCCCTATGTCTCAGCTCTACTGACTAGCTCTAGAGAGCAACAAATCTTCCAATTCCACTTGAGTCCTGAGAGTTTTGAGGAATTAGGTGATTCCTCAAATGAATCCATAACCCATTGTTGCCCTGGACACATTTAATAACAGAATCCTGGGAGTGTAAGATTAAGAGACACAACCCTTCTGTCTTTGCCCAAACAGTTTTAGTACTGAAATGATTCATGCACTGGGAGTCATTGAAATTGATCATTAGTAATTTATATTCTTCACAGACAGAGCTTTTGAGGTTCTTTTCCTTAGTTGTTCAGGGTCAGGTGTCCAATGAAAGCTGCCAGTTGTTCAATGAAAATTTTGTTTAATTCTCTAAGAAATCTGCAGTCCTGAAAACATTCTAAGGCCTGCGGGGAGTGGAGATGTGACTGTATGCTGGTTTTAGCAAACTGTGTGTGACTGAATATCTATGATGCATGAGAGCCAGTCGGAGACACAACGTGACAACCAACAGCAACGCAGGGTGTGCCGAACAGTGAGAGTTAATATTCGCTCAGCTTTGTAACAAGGAGCAAGACACAAGTCACATTGGGGAGGGAGGGGTCTAGGGAGGGCAGGCTTTCCGCCAGGTCTAGGGCCAGCCTGGTCCTGAAAGTGGGTGTTGAAGCTGGTCCAGGTGCTTGAGGCAGAATTCAGAGTTGGCCTCCAGCACCTCTGCTCTCCTTATGCATTGTCATGTGTGGAATTGATGTCAGAAGAGCTGATTTCTGTCTTCTCAAGTCACATGACTATTGGAGTTGAAGAGAGGTGGGGGTCATGAGTTTAATCCTTCATTTGATAGGTGGGAAACTGCGGGTCGGAAGCAATGCTAGAACCACTCTCATGGTAACAGGAGCATACATGGAGTGTTAATTGTCTGCCGGACACTGTGCTCAATGCTCTATAGACATCTCACTCTATCGCTATGAGATGCTCTTAGGATCCCACTGTCACAGACGAGGACAAGTCAGAAAGGTTTAGCCACTTGCTCAGAGGCATGGGAAAAGTGAAGAGCTGCAGTGTTCAAATCTAGGACTCCTCCCCCAGCAAGCTAGCCCTTTTTTCACTTTACCACTAGATTTTCTTGTCTGTAATGTCTTGGTCCTTTGTCCCCTCTTCCCTCCTTGCCTTCAACATGAGGCTCTGAGCAGTGAGTCTGGACCAGGTGCTGGCCCCACGCTCTGGAAAGCAGTTTCCTATATTCCAGAGCTATGAGCCTGTGGGGGAGGCCAGTCTAAGGTGGGTTGGGGTGGGGGCTGGATGTAGGAGTTACTATTTCTTAGTCTGGTCTTTATCAGAGCCGCATGTGAGGAAGGGGGCTCTGGATGCCAGAGGCCCGGGGCAGCCGGTGGTGACCATGAGGACTACCCGAGCTCGGCTGATGGTGGAAGGCTATCACCAGGGTGGCCCTTGTCCCTGTGAGTTCTCCTCCAGTGACCAAGAGCCATGACCTTGGGCCCCTGAGATAACCCTGGGCTGCAGAGAGATGAGTTTAGCTTGGACATGGCAGACAGCCTTTGTTGACTTTAAAAAGGATGAAATGGCACAGAAGGGAGCTCTCTTATGGGAGCGTCTGTGGTGGGGTGGTGCAGCCTCGGGAGGAGGGAGTACCCAGGATTTGGCTTTGTCAGGGCTCTTGTTTTAAATTGCCTCCTTACTTGTCCATCTGTCCTAGCAGTGAGCTACTAGTGAGCATTTGCAACTTCTGTCTTTTATCTGAAACACCAAGATGGTGTCTGGTCTGTTATGTACTCAGTGGATATTTGTTGAATAATTGGAGATCCTCTGTCTTGCAGTGCCAGAAGTTGGGCTCTGTGGGGGATGTATTTAGCATTTATGTGAACAGGGGGACTGGTGAGGTAAACCTGTATGATATGTAAATACATCAGTGATATGTTCCAGATTTTTGGGAACAGACTCAGTTTCAAATAGTCTCTCCAATTTTCCCTATAAATACACTTGTACCTGTCAGGCTGCGGGCTCTGATATTTTGGTTTAGAAAAAATGGACAGTATGGCAAAGATGTTAATTTATTATGGACTCTTGAGCTCTAGGATATGCCCGGTATCAAGAGAACTGAGGCCCCGAAAATGTAATGGCATGACTGTGTGGTGAGCAAGGATGCAGGAAAGCTATAGATTTACTTAATTACTATCCTTTTCTGACCTATATCTGAGATGCGAGGATATCAGTCAAGTTTCTCCAGGGAAACACACCAAGTAGGACAGATTTCAAGGAATTTGCTCACATAACTAGGGGGGGCTCCAGGTCTGAAACTTGTGCGGCAGGCCAGCAGGCTGGCAACTCTGGGCAAAGGTAATGTTGGAGACTTGAGAGAAAACTTCTTCTTCAAGGAAATTTCAGTTTTGTTCTCAAGGTCTTTCAACTGATTGGATGAGGCCCACCCACATTATTGCGGGGGGTGGAGAGTACAATTGCCTTCACTTAAACTCAACTGATTGAGGATGTTAACCACATTTGTAAATATCTTCGCAGCAACATCTATATAGTGTTTGATTAAATAACTGGGTCATATAGCCTAGCCCAGTTGACATAAAGCAAACCATCATAGTGGCAACATCTGAACCACCCATAATTTGTCCCAAAAGATTAATACAAAACTATAGTAGTAGATTTGGACATATCCTAGTAAATGTGGGAGCAGTATATCTGATAAATGGCTGTTTTTTTCCCCAAAGAGGGGCAGCCACAAAGTCTGCTGAACCTTGTTAAACCCAGTAAGTTTACTAAGCAAACGCTAGGAAGTGCTCTCATAAGGGAGCTGCATCTCTATTTCTCAGGAGAGAGAAGTATTGGAATAACACTCCTCCCTTTTCCTCACCCTCCTCTCTGCTCCTATGGGAAGGGCGACCTCGTTTGGTGTTGGGAGAGGCAGTCAGCTCTGTGCCCTGGCCATCTCTACATGGTCTGCCTGTGTGTGCTGTGAATGCGAGAGTCTGGCTGCTCTTCATCCAGGGCCTTGCTCACGGCTGCATGTGCCGGGAGCAACCTTGAGAAAGGTCACTCCCCCTGACAAAAAACACAAAGAACAGGTTTGCCTTCACTTGCTATAAAAGTGGTGAATCACCCAAGCTCCAAGTTCCTCTCCTGTAACACAATTCTGTATGCTCAGGTCCATCTCGGGGCCACCTGCATTGTCCCCTTGGAGTCTGGGGGAGGGCATGGGATGCTGATATGAATATCATACTGGCACTCTGGTTATTACATTTCCTGTAATAAAGTCCTTTGTCTCAGACCCAGGAGTCTCATAGCTTCTTGCCAGCATCCTTGAAACAGTTATAGGCCCACTCGATAGCTTGCAAGTAGGATAAAATCCCAGACTCTCCACGATTTTGATAATAAGAGGCCTTGAGTCCCTGCAGCCAAGAGCTGTATGTTTCATACTCCCAGCCTTACTGCCTCTTCTGTACGATAAGCATCTGTCCTGGAGACCACACTCTCCCTACTCCAGGATCTCACTGCTGTAAGAACTATTTTGGCTTTCCAGCTCTCTTATTAATAAGAAAGCTGGTGTCTTGGTTACTGAGTAGGCTTTTTCTAAGTGGTTTAGAGTCTAGAAAGGAACATGTAGGCTTTTCTAGAAATCCCAGTATGCCTTCTGTGCCAGGTTCTATGACAGGAACTGGGGAGTTTTTATAGTGAAAAAGAGCCTGCTCTTGGAGCTTATAGTTTCATGGGGGAGGCTGTATGCATGGATAAAAGAAGATAACACAGTATTGGGAGCTACGTAAGAAACGGATTGCTGACCACATCTCTTCATCTAACATTTTCTGTCTCTCTAATTAAGTTTCTAAAGTCACATTAAAAAAAAAAGATTTTATTTATTTATTTGACAGAGACACAGTGAGAGAGGGAACACAAGCAGGGGGAGTGGGAGAGAGAGGAGCAGGCTTCCCATTGAGCAGGGAACGGGTTGCAGGGTTTGATCCCAGGACTCTGAGATCATGACCTGAGCCCAAGGCAGACACTTAATGACTGAGCCACCCAGGTGCTCCTCTAAAGTCACATTTTAATCACCTTAACTGTATTTAGGTTATCTTTAAGCTGGTAACAGCTACACATTTACAAATTATCTCTTGGGAAGAGTAATTTCTGCAGTGGTGAAGCTCATTATTTGTTGATTTATACAAAATTCATTCCCTGAGAGTGACTTATTTCTATGACTTTGGAGTAACTTATGTTCAGACTGTACCTTATCTAATAACTCAATGAACTAGACAGAATACAGAATTAAAACTTAAATTAAAATGTGAATATTTAAGTTAAGTAAATAATGCATATACTAGATCTTTAAGTATAATCCTAAATTCTACTTTTATTATGTTTTTCAGCAAATATACTCAAAGTATATAGTAGAAATATATACTAATATATACTGTGTTTCAAAGTAGAAACATAGGAACCTACAGATTTGTCCATTTGTCTGTCTACCCATAAAATATTGTCAGGCATTATACTAGGTGCTAGGAATATAGGAGTAATTGGGAATAAACTTTTCAAATATTTGTTTGCTAAAAAAAAAAAAAGAAATGTAATTCTGTTAAGCATATAATGAAAATAGCTAAATTTTACAGATGGTTGACTAGTAATTAATGCCTAGTTATTAAGGCAGTAGTCCCCAAGAGCAGGTATTCTCCCAAATAACAGACATCCAAATATTATTTGTATTTTGCACTGATCTATATAAACTGAAATAAAATTTATAAAAAACACAACAAGATTCAACTTAGAAACATTTACTGAGTGTCTACTACACACAAGGGCCTGCACCAGATTCTACGGGGGGTATTAGACAGATCCATGCCCTTGAATAATTCATAATCAAATGAGGACATTAATTATCATCATGATTTATGAGTTTACTTGCTAGGCAAGGGTCTACCTTTTCAATGTAATGGCTCCTTTATGGCTTTTTGTGATGCTTTTACCCATGGTATGTTGGCTATAGTATTTCTGTATTAATCTTAATCATCAGTCAAGCTATCTATATTGTAGGAAATGAACGGAAGGCTAAAAGGGAAGTTCATGAGGAAATGGGAGAGGAACTAACACTAACCGACCCCTACTCTCTTCTGGGCCCTTCGTTATCTAATATATTCATGGAAGAATCCAGGAAGTAGGCATTATTGTCCTTCCCTCTTCTTAGCAGACGACAGCATTAAAGCTCAAAAATGTTCAAACGTTTCTCTAAAACCGGAAAGAAAATGGCAAAGCTGGGATTTTGACACCAAAGCCCAGGCTTTGTCTGCTACACTATACTTACAACCTGCCAAAAATCTGTATGTATTTTCAGAAGCAAGCAAGCAAATAAGCAAGCAAGCAAGCAAGAAGGTACCTAGAGAGAGGTGAGTTCTCTGACACTGGAGGTCTCTACAGTCAGCTAGGTAACCACTGGCACAGACATTAGAGGGATTTAAAACATTGAGTGGGGGTTGGAGAGAGTGATATAAATCCCCACCCCTTTTTTTAAGATTTTAAAAAATTATTTATTTGAGAGACAGAGAGAAAGAGAGATAGCCAGCATGAGCATGGGGAGGGGAGAGGGAGAGGGAGAAGCAGCTCCTCCCTGAGCAGGGAGGCCAGTGTGGGACTCAATCCCAGGACCTTGGGATCATGACTTGAGCAGAAGGCAGACACTTAACAGACTGAGCCACCCAGGCACACCGCCCCCCCGAAATCTTTTCCAATGCTGGGATTCGCTGTACTAGGAAAACATTAGTAGAGGTTACGTGTATTTCCCTCTTCACAGGATTCTGCACTACATACACTCTACCATGAATGGAGAGAGTCATCTGTGTAGGTGATGGGAAAATTGAGACCCATGAGCCTTATCATTATACAGCTTACCAAGATTGCAGTGGCTCATCCAGCTGAAAATTTAACTTGTGTTATATGTATGTTTCCCATGCATTTGTTCCACAGAAGGAGGTCCCTGCAAATCAGTCCTGTAGCTTTGGAGGAAAACAAATATCCTTTTAGCTTTGAAGGAGCTCCCTCCCTAAGGGGAAGGAGGCAACCAGACTTTCTTTATTTCAGATCCTGTTGTGGATTGAATGTTTGTGTCTCTACGAAAATCTATAGGTTAAAGCCCTACCCTTGCTTGCGGTGGTGCTTGGAGGTGGGGCTGTTGGGAGGTCATTGTGTTTAGATGAAGTCATGGAGATGGGGCCCTCATGATGGCGTTAGTGCCTTTATAAGAAGTGGAAGAGAGCTTCCTCCCTCTATGTGAACACACAGCAAGAAGGTGGCTCTCTGCAAGGCAGGAGGCGGGGCCTCACCTAGAAGTGACTCTGCCAGCACTTTGGTCCTGGACTGTCCAGCTTCCAGAACTCTGAGCAATGAATGTGTGTTATTTAAGCCACCTGGTATATGGTATTTTGTTATGGCAGCCCAAGTGAAGACAAACCCCTTGACACTATTGTTATAATCCATGTTTAAGAGTTGGCCTGGTGGTTCTTTTTGGGGAAAACATCTCTGGGGAAAGGGAATGATGAGGCCCTTCAAAAGATTGGAAAGAAGTGTGATTCCTTGGGCATAGAAAGCAGAAAGTGAAGGCAAGAGAACAATGAGAATCTGTTCTAGTGGGCTGGGAAACTGGCTCCTTGGAACATGGCTGTGCATGGGGCAGAGGTCACTGAGCATCGGGGCAGCTGAGCTCAGCTCTGGGGGAGTGCAGGCTTGTCCTCTAAGTTTGAGGACCATGTTTGTTCAAAAGCATCACCAAATAGCAGGGAGAAACAACAGTGAAGTGGACCAATGGTTCAGTGGAGCCCAGCTTCGGACTGGGAGATTAGATGTCCCCATTCCCTCTTTGGACTATACACATTCCTAGAGTTTTGTTTTTTTGTTATTTGTTTCAGTTTGTTTTTACAATATTCATAGGAAGGAGAGGACCCAGAAGGTAGGGCTGGAGCATGGTAAATCTGAGGAAAGAACAGTTGCTGAGGTTTATAGTAGGAAATGGAACAGTTGATTCCGTGGGGGCGGCCAGGGTCCCCCCTTCTCCTGAGTGCGACCAGAGAGTCCCAGACCAGCCACTGCCAGTCATATCCCGATTCTTTACAGTGGTTGCGCAGTCACAGTCTTTGCAGAAAACACCATATCTTTATTTCTCTTGGTCTCAGAACTCTCAGACTTGGCATCTCAAGAACAAAAGAAAATTCTAGATGGAAACCTCATTTGAATTCTGCAGTTACACTTGGAGGAACAATTGTTTGGGATTTGTGTACTGGGCAATGACAAACAGCAGCAACAGGGACAACAACAGGGGAATATAGATCTGAAGGTTTCATGTTTAATATTTGGGGTTTTGTTGTTACCTGGATTTACAAAACAAGAACAATGCCCTGTCGTGCATAATGCGACTGAGTGATGGGCAAATTCCTTTCCAGTTTTAGAGTCGGCAGGATGACTTAGGCTAGGAAGAAGCACTGATGGGTGAAGCCTGGCTCCAGGTGCCTGATTACTTGTGCTCCGCTGTCCTGCGTGTTGAGGAGCTAAGAGCAAACGTCAAGAGATAGGGCTAGGGGTTATCGGTCTTTTTTTCTTACAACTTATTAGTGATTTCCCTTCTCTGGGCCAGGACTGAGTTTCATTCATGTCTGACAAATGCTCACTAGCCTGAGCAAGTGTCCAAAGACAGACCCTGGATCTTACATCAGGGCACCTTGAGGTGGCCTCTTTGCTTCCAGAACCTCCCGTCACCTTCTCCCTGTGTTTGGGCAGGTTTTGTTTTCTTTCTTGGCTCCAGGACTCACTTCCAGAGACCTTGTGAATCTGCTGTTTGCTCTGGAAGTCCCTTCCTTTAGGGGAGGTTTAATGTCACATTTTACCAGCGAGGGGCTGGTTAGCCTTGGGGAAGAAGGGCTGAAAGGAGACCTGAAGGTTCTAAAGATGAACATTTCCTTTCTGTCCTGGCCCTCCCCTTCCCTTCACCTTGTATGTGAGCCATTCTACCTCTGAGGCAATTTCTTGCCTTCCTTCTGCCTCCTTCCAGGCCCCTGTCATTTCCACCCTGAGTGACTGACAGCATCATAACTCCCCTCCTGGCCTTCAGACTCTCACTGTTCCAGTCCATTCTCTTCTGAAGCACATTATCTGTTCACGTCCTTCTCTTGCTTAGAAACGTTCACTGGTTCCCTATCACCGTCAGGGTACCTGGCTATTCACGCTCTCTATGTGGAATGCCCATCCCGTCTTTCCTTCCTGGAAGAGGATTCACCTCGCAGCCCTCCTCTGAGAAGCCGTCCCAGACCCCTTTGGGTGGAGTCAGCCCCTTTCAGTCGCTTCCTTCTTTGTGCTTCCACTGCCCCATAGCTGAGAGAACTGAAGAGCTAGTGAGCTTTCCGTGTGCTGAGTGCTGATCAAGCGCCTTCCACGCATTGTCTCATTTTTTCCTCACAAGAGCTTTGTCAAGTCTGCACTTCCTTATCTCCAGCTTAGTGGAGGACCTGGCACACATCTGTGCGTGCGAGGTTATGTGGCTAGGGAGTGGTGGAAGCAGATTTGAACCTGAGCGGCCCAGACGGGAAATCTTATTCTTAACACCATACATTTCTGTGCCTGCAAATCTCTGGGAAAGCTCTTCTCACATCTGACTGTTGTTTCTTTATATCTCTCCCATTAGATGGAACAGCTTGAGGGCAGAAATACTCTCATTTATCCCTGAGACTCCACTTGGAAGGACCCTGGGACCATAAAGCCTAGATACTCCAGGATAATCTCACCTCAGGGTGAGTTGATTAGCAACCTCTATTAGCTGGCGAAGGCTGCCATAACAAGGAACCACAGAAGGAGTGAGTGAAACGGCAGAATTTTGTTTTCTCCCAGTTCTGAAGTCTAGAAATTTGAAATCGAGGTATTAGAGGGGTGATTTCCTCTAATGCTTCTTTCCTTCTTTTGGGGATGGCAGTCTTCTTCCTATGTCTTCACACGGTCTTCTTTTTACCAGTCACTCGGGGTTACAGCCTACCCACGAGTTACCTCATTTTACCTCTTTGAAGATACCATCTCTAAACACAGTCACATTCTGAGGCACTGGGGGTCAGGGCTCCAATATAGGAATTTTGGGGTAACACAGTTCAATCCCCAGCACAAACTCCATCCGTTGCCTTCTTTCCCCATTTGCCATGTATCCAACATATTCATAGGTTTTGAGAATTAGGACATGGATGTTGGTGGGTGGGGTGCAGTTATTCTGCCTAGCCCAGAGGAGCCCATGCTGACATCTAGGGAAGAATCTTCAGGGCATAGAAACAGCTAGAGCCAAGGCCAAGAGTGGATGAGGCTGGAACTGGGTGAGTAAAAGAAGCCTCTGGTGAGATATGGTCATGGGGGAGAGGGAGCCCATTTGTGCCAGCCCTGTGGACCACCGGGAAGACCCTGGCTTTCACTCTCAGGTTTTGAATGGAGGAGCAACATGACTTGACTTTGTTTTCACAGGATCACCCTG